>LKNJ01002080.1:99444-126853 GCA_002120245.1 Maccullochella peelii
TATATATATATATATATAAGTTCCAAGACAAAATGTAAAGTCAATCACTAAAGTCAAAGTGATTGGTGTTAAAGTCAAAGTTGACAAGTCTGTCTTTTTTCTGTTTTTTTTGTTTTTTTTAAGCATCTAGTCTAGTGTAAAGTCATCAGATTCATGACTCAAGCTTAACTCAAGTCTAAGTCACGTGACTCGAGTCCACACCTCTGCAACAGCCAAATGCTGGCCCAGCATCCAGCTGCGTGATATCAGCCCTGGGAGGCGGGAATGAAAATGTGCATCGGGCACAACAGTTGCTTGTTTTATCCCATGTAACGCATCAATGTGGAAGACATACAACGCAGCAGCACTTCGTCCCAACATAAAGTGTACCATTGTGTCAAAATTTGCATAGTTTGACAACTTCTACGACAATAGCAGCACGGAGCGATCTTCCACGCACAACTGTAAACATATAAAAGCGACAAAATGAATGATGTTGTTGGTGCTGCCAGGTGAACGGGGAAGTTGGTCCCTGGCACCTCCTCTCTAATTGCCTATGCACCTCATGCAGGTTGTGAAAGACGGCAAGCTACGATTGGTTTGTTTGTTTTGTTATTTTTATCCAGATGAGTATATAGAATGGACCAATGCCACATAACACAGTATTTCTAGCTGAAGGTAGTTTGCAATGCCTGTCCCTAGCAAAACTTCCTAGGGACTTCCTGCAACAACTCAACCTCTCGTGAGATTTCAGAGCAAGACTTTTCCTTGAGCAAGACTTTCTGTTTCTGGTTAAACAAAAAGAATCTTAGTATTAGTCATTTTGACCCCAAAATTTGGAAAAATAGGGCCCAGGTTTAAAAATAGGGCACCCCCATAGATAGAGTTACTGAGCCAGAGACTCTGAGAGGTCCCACCATGTCACTCAGCATCTGAGGAGCCTTTTAGGTATTTATGCATGAGTTTAATAGCACATTGATTGAAAAGATCACAACATCACAAACATTTAGTTTCTTAAGAATATGGTAGCAGTGGAATCTTATTGGCTTCCTATCTAAAGTTTTTATTGCACAATTTTGTATCATTTTAAGAGGCTTGATTGTTGTAGAAACTGCTTGTGACCAAGAGGTTGGACGATAACTTAAACGTGAAAAGATCATGGAATGCATAAAAATATTTGGTAAATTGTCTCTTATGAGTCCAAACGTACAGTATATAGTCTGCAGTGTCTCCAGAATGTATGATTGCCTAATCTAACATAGTGACCCACCTTCAAAAGACTCAAATATTGTGTATTCTGATCTGGGCATAAAGTATTCAGGGTTTTCCTAAAACCACTGCTGTCAAGCATTTCCGGCACATCTCTCCACTTCTGGTATGTGAACTCACGTCAGCGCTTCACCACAGTTTCCAAAGGATTCTTTACAGGTAAGGACAGCTCTCAAGCTTTCCCAAAGAAACAGCATTGTTTTTTTTTCTTGTTAGGAGGGCCAATAACAGGCTTTGACCTGAAATAGCACCGTATTTGTGTCAGGGGTTGTTTACTGAACAGTGTGAAATAATTTACTACATTAACCAAATAATAACATCTTGTCATTTGTGTTCCTTCCCCACTTTCTTCCCATGAATTCAGTCCAAACATGCAGGAATAAAGTTGAATGAATCAGGGGTTTTTGGGTGAAATGACACCCCTTGCTGGTGTGTTTGTTTCCAGGTGACTGACCACAAAGGCACAGTGACGAGCTGTACAAGGCCGAATGACGACGAGGAGGCAACCGGAGCCTTGCTCAGTGTTACACTCATCCTCTACGGCACCTACCACCCACATAGGACCACGCACGGTATGTGAGTGTGTCAATCACCTGTATTACTTTGAACACATGCAAACTGAGGTGATAATGGAGGCAGGGTTACTGTAGAGGTTTGATACATGCACTGAGTGTCCTTTTGAGAAACAACACCCCCTGAAAGCCAAATGAATCGACGCATTAATTAATTAAAAAGCAGAAAATGAAAGAAATAACAAGGAATTTAAAGGGAAACTCCAGTATTTTTAAACCTGGGCCCTATTTTTACAAATTTTGGGGTCTAATTGACTAATACTTACCAAAAGTTTTGGAATTGGTCCAGTAGATCGCCTCCGCCAGCATCTGCTAACGGGCTGCAATGGCTGCAACGTAACCTTGCAGGCAATTGAGCCCGTGAAAAGTGCATCCACTAAAAGTGCTTGTTTTTGCCACTGACAGGCTCAGACTGTTAGTCGAACATTATGGAAATGATCCCTACAGAGACAGACCATTTGTTAAAGAGTAAGATCCTTTTTGTTTAACCAGAAGTCTCACTCAAGGAAAAGTCCTCTGAAATCTCGCGAGAGGTTGGGTTGTTGTAGGAAGATGGAAGGTTAAAGTTTTCCTTTAACTTTATAAAATTTAAAAGAGAAATTTTAAATGTTCTGTCCTTATCACTCCAAGTTTTCCACATGTGCAGTGCAAATATGTTACTCTCTACTCCCACCACCTGCCCCCCCGCCTGCCATCTCTGCTTCTTTGGCTGAGGCAGTGTAGTCAAAAGAAGTCAGTTGGGCCACTGACCACAGGGACTGTGATGTGTAATTACAGCGTGACCCCTGGCTGCCCCTCCCCCAATCACCCCCCCCCTTCCTCCACAGTGTGTGTCAGCTCTCCCCGGTGCCTAGTACCTCCACACACACACACACACGCACACACACCTCGTTAGCCACACCGGCATGAAGCCACAGCACCATCCTCCGTGTCCCTGTTGGGGGTTTTGGGGTTGTTAGAATCGCCGAGGCATGCTGGGAGAGAGACACTGACCCAGACTTTCCTGTTGATCGCTGTCAACGGGGGTTCCTACCGGTGAAAGGTCCTGGAATATCATGGACATTTGAAAGATAGTCAGGAAAAGTCAAGGTCCTTAACAAATTTACTGTTCAAGTCAGGGAATATTACAGATGGGTTTACTTTACAAATCTTTCAGTCCTTATCTGCATTAAAATCTGAATTTTAGCCAGACTTTATTAAAAACCAGACTACAAGGAAGGAAGGAAGAATGTTTTTAGGGCATGAAAGTACTCCAGCTCAGTTCTGGAAACCTGGAAAGTGATGGAAAAGTCATGGAATTTCACCTAAGGGCCACAGTGGGAACCCTCTCTATCTGTGTGTGTGTGTGTGTGTGTGTGTGTGTGTCTGTGTGGAGTGTGTGTGTCTTGCTCTGTTGCTCTCTCGTCTCTTTCTGTCAAGATGCTGATCTCTCTGTTGAGAAATCAATGGCTCCCCCCTCCTCCTCCTCTCCCTCTCTCTCCATCCATCCATGTATCCCTCTCCGTGCTCCTGGATCTAACCCAAGTTCAAGCTGTTAGTCAGTCTGCTATCCACACACACACACACGCACACACTACTCATTCACAGGTTCTTACAGTGTTGCTATTCCTCAATCTTTTCCCCATTGATATCATTCTGTAGTCATGACTTTATCATTAGAATTTCCAGAAAGGCTCCTGTGATGCTGTGTGCAGAATATATTTGAATACTATTTGGAGATTTTCATGTTATTAATATATATGTTAAAGAAATGCTTTGGAATTTTGGGAAATGCGCCTAATCACTTTATTACTTAGACTTAGATGAGAAGATCGATACCACTCTCATGTCTGTATGCTAAATACTGTATGTAGCTAGAGCCAGGGGGCGATTAGCTTAGCTTAGCTTAGCTTAGCTTAGCAAAAACTCAAGCAGGGGGAAACAGTTATGGATTAAACAAACAAGATATAATGTATTAATTAGTGAGCTTTAGAGGTGCTGGGAGGCTGACTTTTTACCTTTGGACAGAATTAGGCCAGCTGTTATGCTAATCTAAGCTAAGCTAAGCTAATCTAAGCTAATCGTCTCCTAGCTTTAGCTTCATTTTTACCATACTGATATGAGAGTGGTATCGATCTTCTCATCTAACTCTTGGCAAAAAAGTGAATATATGTTAATTTGTCCTCTTCTATTATGAGATTAGACAGATGTAGCCACATACAGTTGCCAAAAGTATGTGGACACCTGAACAAAGTATGTGTAAGTATGCACAGCATGTCACCTGAACATTACACCTACATGTGATAGTTCAACATGTAATTTCAAAACCACGGGCTCTTCTGGAAAGACTTTCCAACAGATTTTTAGAACCTGGCTGCAGGGATTTGCGCTCATTCAGCCACAAGAGCATTAGTTAGGTCCAACACTGACGGGATGGCTTGCAGGTGTGATGGGGTTCTGATTCACCCCGAACATGTTGGACTGGGTTGAGGTCAGGCCTCTGTGCAGGTCAGTCAAGATCTTCCACACCAAACTGGGAAAACCATTTCTATATGGACCTGACTTTGTGCATGAGGGCATCGTCACGTTGAAACAGGAAAGGGCCTTTCAGTGACTGTTACCACAAAGTTGGAGGGACAGTATTGTTTAAAATACCATTGTCTGATGTTGCGTAAAGATTTAGGAGGCCAAGCACAAAGCGTAAAAAAAAAACCCAGCCCCAGACCAAAAGTAGTGAAATAGTTTGTGCAAAAGTGTGTCCGCATATCTTTCAGGCCATATTGTGCACAATGTCATTTAAGATTTGTTATCATTTTTCTTTAGAACTGCAACAACTTGTGATGCTAATGGCCTGTTAACATTAACACAGTGTATGTTAACAGTCACAGTCCCTGTTCAGACAGTTTAAATATTACTAAAGGATCTCCGGTTGTTAGTGGGGTGATTTAATGATTTCTGTCCAGTTCACAGTCAACTTTGTGAGTATTATAGACCACACACACACATCCGAGTGGGAGTAGAAATTACTAAGTAAATAACGTACACTGATTTTCCCTGACCCCCTATGTCCTTTGTTAAAGCCTTCGCATCTCTGTTGTTCATTGGAGTAAAAGAGGAATAAAGTAGCCAGTTAATTAGGTACACCCAGCTAAAACGAATGCAGTCTACAACCCATAATGAATCATACCTTCATGAAGGTTGTAATGTTCTGTTTTTGTTGAAACTGTTTTAGAGAGACATTTGTCCACCTCTTTTATGTTAATGAGGGTATACAAAGTATTAGAAACACCTAACACCTCTCTAAAACAGTTTCAACAAAAACTGATCATTACAACCTTCATGAAGGAAGGATTTATTTACATGTCTTTTGTATTAGACTGCATTTGTTATAGTTAGGTGTACCTAATAAACTGGCACCTCAGTGTATATGCTATCTAAATCAGGGGTTTTCAAAGTCTGAGACTGTGGGCCTCTCACAGACAAAGCTTGGAAAAAGGCGCCCCCTTACCCCCCCTTAGTTTACTTGCTTAGCTTTGCTCAATTCCTGGATGCCTGTGGGATCATGATTATGTTATTTGATACCATAGACAGTATAATAATTGAGCCAAGATAGGCTAATATTGCTGTTTGACATAACTTCAGACTACACCAAATACATAAAAAAGGTCTGTCCTGAGACATTTATTAGTTTCTGACTCTGGGAAAAACAGTCCCCAAAACTACTGTATCTCTGAACTATCTCTTTAACCAAATCACACACATTTAGGCTATTCTATGTGATCTCCGTTTGATAACTAATGTAATATTTTTTTACTTTCATTCACTGAGCCTCCCCTGAAACCGTTTGTAGCCTTCCACCATGAAAACCTCTGATCGTAACTGAAACTAAATTAAGCCGAATTCTGGACGAGATCAAATTACAAATATTCAGGCCTGAAACAGGAACAACACAACAAATCTGGGGACTATCATTGGAAAATGAGGATGTTACTCTTTCCTACTTTTAACACTTGACATAATACGTGCTTAAAACCCCGGGGCCTGTTATATAATGGCAACTGATTTATTATTTTAGTGTCTATGATCTCATTACTTATAGGGAATGTGCAGAATTTCCCCAAACCCTGATGCATTCCTTTAATTTACATCGTAGTTGACCTGAATGCAGATATTTTGACATTTATAACATATACGTAAATGCACTCTACAGGACAGAAACTGTGATACTTATGATGTCATGTATACTGTAGCGTTTGCAGATGTAATTGTTGTTACATTTTCACCATCCTCCATCTCTCCTTTGTGCCAGTTGGCCAGCAGTTACCACACGGTGAGCTTTACACACGATGTGTAGGATGAAGCTCCAGCTCCAGCCCGGGTGTCTTTTGTGATCCAGCCTCGTCCGCTTGTGTGTGTGTGTGCGTATGCTTCTCCGCCTCTGTCTATGCGCTTGCCCCCGCGTGTGTTTGTTTGGTGGCTGTGCGGCAAGTGAAGGTAAATTGCTGTGATTATGTGGCAGTAATTGAACAGGGATGGTGTGTTTAATTGAGTTGTTGTTTCCTGATGTTTCTCTGTAGTAGCAGGAGCCGCAGCTCTGACAGGTGCCTCGTCTCGCCTCGCCGAGAGTTTTTTTTATATATACACATAGGCTTTGTTGTGCCTTTTTCAGCCGCGTTTCTGTGTGTTTTGGCTTAATGGTGTTTGTTCGGCTGAAGGATGTGTGTGTGTGGGTTTTCACTGTTTCAGCAGGTAGAGGGAAGTGTGGGATTTGTGAGATGGTTCTCTGAGCAAGTTATATACATAATGTTCATAAGGATGTAGTTTTAAATTTATGCGTCTGTGCGTTTGTTTGTGTGTGTGTGTATGCAGGCCTACTTGCATGTGTGTGTTTCTATGATGTGTGTGTGAGAGAAAGAGACTGTGCATGAATCCTTGTGTGTTGTCTTACATGCATGTGAGTCCGTACACAGAATGTTTGTGTGTGTTTGCATGTTCGTGTGCGCGCATTTTGTGTATATTTGCATGTACTGTATATCACAATCTCTGTGTGTGTGTGTGTGTGTGTGTGTGTGCGTGTGGCTCTATCAGATCTGCCTCCTGGGCTCTATGGCCCAAATCAAATGGTAGGAAACATCAATTTCACCACCCCGTCTCCTCCTCCCCGCTCTCCTCCTCTCTCCTTGTATAATTTCTCCTCTCCTCTTGCCCCCCCCCCAGCTCCTCTCCTTCCTCTCTCCTCCCCTCCTCAGTGCCTTGCTCTCTGCAGAGGTGTGATTACGTTCCTTCCCCTGAGCACCAGTGATCTAAGGGGGTTCAATGTGTGCGTCCACATGTGTGCATCCGTGTGTGTTTGGTGACTGCTTGGTGATCTGAGCAGCCCGGGCGCCGCGCATTGTGTGGCGCAATTCACGGACCACGTCTCCACATGAATGCCTCCATTCACAATTACAGCCTCTCCATTAGCTGCAGCCCTCGCCGCCTTGTTGTTGTCTTTTCTTCTTCTCTGCAAAAAAAAAAAAAAAGCAATTAAAGCGGGACAAAAACAAGCTAGAACACAAGCGGTGTACCTGGAAAAAGAAAAAAAACAGAAAGGGAAGGGGTGTGGGAGTGTTTGTGTGGGGTGGTGATTCTTCAGTCGGGGCTCACACTACACACTATCTCTGTTTTATTCTCGAGAAAAGCTTCCCGGATTTATTTGAACATTCACGCATGAATGCAATCTCCTGTAAGAGACTCACACAAGCACTCAATGTCGGATATATATTTGTGATTTTCCCGTTGTACTGTAAGTGTGCCTGTCTCATAGTTTCATTCTTAAAAGGATCAGATTTCCTCACAAGCATAGAAAGTTGCAGAAAACTCTCTAAACTGAGGAGATTTTGGTGCTGCTGTTCTGGAAAGGGGCTAGTTTAGGATCAAAACATTTATTTATGGTGAAGGTAAAATAAAAAGTTAATTTGTTTGAGTCATTTTCCCACAGTTTCACACTTTACAGTATGTTAAAGAGGGGAACTTTCAAGAATTTTTGAAAATGTAACAAATTAGAAAGGCTGAATGGATTTATCACACAGATATTTTTTCTTTATTTAGTTAATTTTGCTAAAGAAATTATGAAATTAATTGAAAACCCATTTGTCTGATTATTTACGATGTAAGCTTATGATTTGCCTGTAAAGTGGCAGAATTGTCACTGGAATATTTGTCCTTTTAGAAGTATTTGACCTGCCATCGTGATTGAATGGCCTCAGTCGGTTTGTCATAAAACTAACTAAGTTCACTTTTTTGGTCTGTTTTTATTGTGACTGCTTCATAACAAAAGCCACCCCGTGTTTCACCAGTTGAATGCTTTTATTGTGAAGAAGCAGCAGTGGGAAATGTTTGGTTTGCAGTGGAAAAGTGGCCGCAATACTTCCTTACTATAACTTATTACAGCTCTGGTACAGCTGTAGGAGAGAGAACAGTGCAGATGATATCAATGTAATGCTGGATTACATGTTGCATCGTTTCACTCATGTGTAGGTAACAATTTGAATCTTGTGCGGGAACGGCAGACTTCACCTCTTACAATGAGAACTACCACATAGAGAGGACATTGCAGAATGTAAATACACTGAATGGCTAGTTTATGAAAATCTTAAGGATTGTAACTTTAAGTCAAATCATAAAAATACTTACAGATTCATGGATTTAAAGTCACCCTGAAAGACCTGTTTCTGGTTTCTCTTTTATTTTTATTTTTTACTTCAGCCCAGTAAAGGTATTTAGTGACCTAACTTCCATATTGTCTTTGGCAACATTTCAAACATTTACGCAGAACTGACTTGACATCTGGATGGAAACGTAGCTACTGAGGCAGACAGTGCCATGTGCCGCTTTAACAGTAGTTCCATGCTTTCTTTCTTTTTTTTTATTACTTCAGAGGGACCCCTGCAGAGCATTGTGTCCATGGGGTCGCGTCACCCCGTTCCTCACAGGGGGGTGTACCAGAGGGACCGTTACCCCCCTCTGGACCTGATTCAATGGGTCTACCAAATGGAGCGAGACAGGAGGGTACGGGCTGCTGATATCACCGTCCCAGCCAGACACAAGGTACAGTACTGTACACAGCGCGGGAACACACACGTTTCACACATCACACACACTGTGATTTACTATTCCAATAAATCACTGGCGCCGCCTAATTTCCTATGGATTCCAATTTCCCCCTGGACATATCTGCATTGATCAACTTCAGGTGTAAGGATGTGCCAGGCGTCGCTCACTGTGACACTGAAGAATGGCTCGCAGATCTCTGCCATACGTGTGTGTCTGTCTTTCTGTGTGTGTGTGTGTGTAGGGGTACGACAGTGGGATTTGTGCACATGCAGCATTTCTGTTCAACACTGTCATCACCGCCGAGGCTTTAGGATACAAAACCTTGAGTCTGAGTAATAACATCTGAAAATGTCAGAAAGACAGAGTTGAATCAGGACTTTCAGATATTGTTATTCTGATCATATCTGCTCGTACACTGAGCCCAGGCTTGATTATGAGGAACAATTAAATATTCTGGCTTCTCCAACAGAAAGAAGAGCAGGGTATAACTCCCCTTTGAAATTAGAGGGCATTTTGTGGCCTACTGAATCATCTTTGAGCACAGCGTTTGAACTGAAACAAATACAATTCTCTCTCAGACTAATACGGCATTATCCTCTCACAATCACCAAAGCCTTCTCTCTGTGTCCTTTACGCTGCGTTATGAGGCCAATTACAGCTCTGACAAAAGTGTGCGGCTGGACGACAGGTAGCTCTGCTTGTGTGCATGTTGCTGCCCGATATGTCCTTGCAGGGGTACACGGTCCCCGGGCCTGGAGATGAGTTTTGAGCCAATGTTAGGAGGCAACAACGAGGCCTGACAACGTCTTTACCCCGAGTTCCTCCCCTAGAGGCAGATCTGAATGGATCGTAGAGGCAAGGAGGAGAAATAAATTGGAGAAAAAGGATAAATCGATGCTTGGCGGAGAGGCAAACAGACCTTCCAACCCCCGGCACACACACACGTACCACGGCGTGGCTTTTTTTCCTTGGGCTGTATTGGATTGGTATGCAGAGCCGAGGAGAGAGTCGCTCAGAAAAAGACTTGGCCTACAAATGATGTCCTTTGTTTGATCCACCAGGTTGGGGGGGTTGGCGGGTGGATGGGGAGGGTCGTCCCACAGAGACGGTGGAAGGGCTGGGAAACAAACATCTCTGTCTGTGAGCCTCTCTCTCCCCCTCTCTCTCTCGCTCACTAACAGCTTCTCATCTAAGGGAGGAGAGAGAGATCAGCTCCAGGAAAAGCTGGTTGTCATCTGTTTCTGTTGATGAGTTAGAGGGCAGACTGGATATGGTGTAGGTGTGTGTATATTCCAGTGCTTGAATATATGCTAAATCTACCAATGTGAAGCTTTCAATCAGAAGGATATTTCTGGTTTATTACCACTTGGGTCTTTTTTTTGTTGTTTTTTGTAGTTTTGTCATCATTTCTATGGGTAATAAATAAGATGGTGCTTACTAATTGTTAATTGCTGAGATTTGGGAACACGGTGGCATCAGTAAAAACGAGCAATCAGACAGTCAAACAGATTTATGTTATCAGAACCAAAAACAAAGATGGCCAAAACTACAAAGGTTTTTATTTTTATTTTTACATTTCTTACTTAAGCCCAGTTAATGTATATAGATACCTAAATTGCATTTTATTTTTGGCAATATTTCAACAACGTTTTAACTCTCCATCCCATAGCATCATCAGGTCAAACACTGAATTTGTCCAACACTTTGGTTTATGACCAAATACCTACAAAACTAATGACCTTCCCATCAGCCTCAGCTGTACTTTGTGTTTTTAGTGCTAATTAGCAAACGTTGGCATGCTGACAAGTGAAATTAGAACGGTGAACATGGTAAACGTACCTGCTAAACATCAGCATGTTAGCATTATCATTGTGAACATGTTAGCATGCTCTTGTTAGCATTAAGCACATAGCTCCGCCCTGCCTAAGTACAGCCTCCCAGAGCCGCTAGCATGGCAGTAGACTTTTAGTCCTGTTTATTTTTATTTAGGTTGATTTTGGAAACAGATTTAAACTCTAAACTCATTCAGAGTAGGACATTTAGAACTCTTAAGTCAAACAAGTGTTTTCCCCCTGTGGAGAAAGGCAGGATATCTGTACATGATTCATAATCCAGGCCTGTCGGTTCTTGCATGAAGTTTATCAGACCAACTTCGCTCTCAAAACAGATTTTTAAGATACTGTCAAATCAAAACTTCAACCCTAACTCCAATTATTTATGCTCAGGTTTTTGCTCCATCACTGCTCACCCTACACTCCATCACACGATTTCTATTCCTCCCATTTTGGAGACATACACTACTCTCAGTTCTTAACCAGCAACGGCTTACGACGCCATTTATTTTAGCTTGGGAGTTCTCTTTTCGCTCCATGTCTTTTTATAGTTTTGCTGTTCATACTGTACTCCCCACTGTGTTTCTATTTTCATGAATGCTGTGAGAAATAATTGAAAGCGCCGTGTACGGTGCCGTCTGTTGCAACGCTCCCACTTCCTCATGCCTTGTAAATACTGTATCACTGAAACCCCCGCTGTAAGCTGCCGGCTCGGGATTCCTCACAACTCTGAGATGTCAACACTCACTGAAAACTTGAGCCAAGATCAAATCGTAACCAGAGTCTGAACGTTGCTCCTGTGGACAGAGCCAGTTTTTGATTGATTTCAAATTCGGCTGTTTGTCCTTGTCTTTTTCCTTGAGAAAACCAAGTTGAATCAGATTTCCTCTGGTGTTGTCTCAGTTATTTTTTTTCTACTCGTGACATCCATAAGGAGGGGGAAAGGGATGTCAAAGGAGTCACAACCCCTGCTGCAAGTGGTGCTGGTGTGAAGAGCAACAGATGGAGGATCTCAAGGAGTCTTAACAAGAACAAATAATTTTGTACAGCAACTATAAATAAGTCATGGAATATTAAAATCATCACCACTTCACGGATTTTAAACATAAAGATGTGTTTACTAGTAATAGGGAGCACTACTCAGCCTGCTAAAACTGTTATACAATCACTTCTGTCACTCTGGAGGAAATTTGTCAAGTCTGAGAAAACAACCCCTGATGATGTCATGAGGTTCGGGGGTGGAGATTTTCAACTTTAACAGAAAGGCTACCATACAAATTGTGGAATTGGGGGCGTGGAGTTTGAAAGGCACAGGTTTTGAACAAAAGAGGGTCAAATGAAAAGATTTTATTGGCTGCATTATGGGAAATCCAGTACCTAGCCTTTCTGGAGCTTGCCCCAAGCTAAGGACTGAAAGTCAGCACATCTCAGCCTCTGCTGCTTTGATTTTTACTATTTAAAAAAAGAATCTGTCTCTTGAGAGTCCTCCAATTTAACACAAGTTTTGTGGAGTACACCTTTAATTTAATTACTGCAAGGACTCTTGAAATCATCTTTTGTCATCCTGGGTTTCATCCTCAGAAACAGGATGAGAGCCATGTTTCTATACTATCCCATCTTTTATTTGTTTTTAACATGAAATATCTGCTCCATCACCCAGATGTTGAAGATTCCTGGAAATTTAGTGTTGGATAACCAGACCCCCAACAAGCCCCTGGGGTCCAGTAAGGCTTTCCAGGTAAGCTGCAGCATCACTCCACATACTGTAGTCACGTTTTCCATCCAGAAAATCGGTAAAAGAAAAGGCGATTGAATGTTTCCATCAACTGCTACGGCAAATATTAAGAGTTGGTTCATCGAGATAAACAGTTAGCGTTACTTCTCTAGTCGGGTGCCATTAAACCATCGCAGAGGAAGAGAGTGCAAAAAGATGATGCAATTAAAAGCATGCCAGTCAAACCTCAAACGATGAAACAAAATGTCGGTGAAACACATCTCATGTTTTCGTATGTGCTATTTTTTGTCTCTCCAGTGCATGGAAGCTTCAGCGGAAGTTTAGTGACATGCTTCATGTGCATTATGATTTATTTGCTGTGTCTCTATTTCTTCCCCCCGCTAAGTTTCAATTGCTCTTTGTCGCACTTTGTTTTTCACGACACACCAACTTTTCCACCTCAGCCAAGCATAAAACATGTTTTGCAATTTTTCGATTTTTTTTTTCAAATTGACTGCGTTTCCACTCAGGTTTTTTTTTTTTAATGCACAAATTGTAAATGTGCACAAAAACATTTGGATGGAAACACACTTAACTGTGTCTGTACTGTCTCTTTGTATTTTAAGGGATTCAGTGGGTGTTTAAGGAATCCTTTGCATGATGAAATAGAACATTGAAGTGTTACGATTTGAAGAGATGAAAGGGAAACAATGTGATTTTGTGAATCAGATAAATGTGGGTTTTCATACTAGCCCATTTGGTGTCGAAAACGGCCATTTTTCCTAAAGGACACAGTGCTTTTAAATCAGAAAATATTAATTAATCAATTAATTGATTGGTTGATAAGAAGTCCCTCGTCCCAGCCTCTCAATTGATTTGATTTGCTGTCTTTCTTTGTCCTATATGAGAGCTAACTGAGTATCTTTAGGTTTTGGATTGTTGGTCAAACAAAACGAGGAACAGACATCATGTCTGGCCTTAGGAAATTATGACAGGCATTTTTCATTATTTCCTGACATTTTGTTGACGGAATGATTACTCAGTTTGTTGAGAAAATAATCAGCAGATTGGCTGATGATGAAAGCAATTATCAGTTGCAGCCCTAGTTGCTTTTACTGTATGCTTCTACATTTAGTTTTCTCATGCCATACACTCACATTAATACTATATCCAACAGTTAAGACCTTCTGCCGTGAAGGAGCTTCATGAGACAAAGACCTTCAGGGATAATGTGGACAGAGAGACCAGGTCCTTACCATCACCAACTCTCCAGGACGTGGTCATGGATGTGAAGGAGGTGCAACAGCCAGCCTCTTCAGATCAAGGATGAGGAGAAAGGCAGGGGGAGGGGACGGGGCAGCGGGCAGGGAACTGAAGAAACAAATGTGAAGCATGGTTAAATAAAGACTGTTATTTTCCACAGTGCAGCAAGCCAATTGATCATGAATCAATTCCATGTACAGTACTTTGACTGCGTGGCCTCAGTGGCAGCACAGCTTATTTATTGTGGATTCCTAGCTTGGCTTTAAAACTCCATCACTCTCCCAGCCACAGAAACACAAACATATAAATCCTTCCCCCAAAAAATAAAAAATCGTTTCAGCAGCATTCATCTCCCCTCCTCGTTTGCTTTTGGAAGTTGCAAAGGTTAGTGAAAGATATGTTTGTCTTTTTCCACTTCATTGAAGGGTGAACTCAGCTCAGTGCAATAAGAAATGGATTACCCATTCATTAAAGGGGCTGTGTCACTCCTCATTGAGTTGGACAAATAGCAAATTAATTTCTAGCCGCCTAATTTCTCTCTGTTCTCCGCTGAATTTCCGATAACGTCGAATTACTGATCACAGCCACGTGAACTCCCTCAACTTTTTATCAATTCATTAAAAATGCGCCACAGCGGAGATGCTACAGAGGAAATTCTCCCTTATTTCTGCATGCTCCCTTTAGCACCACAGCCCTGTATACAAACAGAAAGCAACTCAAGTGTTTAACTGAAGTTAGGATATTAAAAACACCAGAAACCGTTACAGAAAGTGCCGGGAAAAGTTAGGTCTGCTGCCATTTTGGAATCAGCCGGAAACTTTTTACCTGTGCATCTCAATATGAAACAAACATGTCAGAGCAATGGCAGCTTTTCCCCAGTCAAGTGCAGGTCTGTAGGTAGTGGTGTTTTGTAAAGTAGCAGTAGTGTATTGACAGGGCAGTATTGATGTTTCAATTAGAGCAGCCTTACATAGTGCCGCAGCATGGTAACACGGTGCGTCTCCTGCCATCTGCTCTGCCTCCACGTCTGACGAACGAGGCACGTGGGGCTAATCGAGCCGCACATGAGCGATGGGACCGCGAGATCTATCACACACACACACACACACACACACTTATCCAATACGCACGTCCTTATGCAGAAAAATGGGGGGCGGGGGGGGGCGAGGGAGAGCTCCTCAGCCCTGCTGTTTAAACAGCCTTCAGAAAGCCTGTGATTCCTCCCCTTCTCCCTTCACATGTGCCACGGGAGCAGCCAGCAGGTTATTTCTCTGACAAGGAAACAGGCAAACGCACCAGATGCACGAGTTAAAATTCTTCAAAAGCTCATCTGATGGAAAGACAAAAAAAAAAAAGGCAACGGCTTCTGCCAGCTTTTCTCGTGCTGGGACGGTCTGAAATAACAGTGTGCATTATGCCTGGCGTTATTGCCTGCCAAACCACACGAATCAAAGACCTCATTGTGTGGATTACCTCGTTAATCTGTTGATGCCATTGAGCAGTATTGCAGGTGTTAATGTGCCAGTTTTTTTCTCTCTCTCTCTCTCTCTTCTCTTATTGGGGAGGTGTAGCGTTGGGTTGGTAATCTGCTTTAAATGCTTTCTGGGGAATGAGACACGCTGAAACCCAGCCAAGAGAACTCTGCTATCGTGAAGAGCTTTCTCTTAATACAGCCCACAGAGGGGACTGACAGGCTGAGGCTGCGGCGGCGCTGATGCCAACGGGGACGAGCTAGCGAGCTACACGCCCCACACCACTTGTTGAAATATATGACTGTATGAATAATGAAAGAGGAAGAGGAAAGTGATATTGCTAAAGCAGCCCCGCAATGACATCCATCACCAAAAAAAGAAGCCTCATAGCTCTTTTTCTTCTTCTTCTGTTTCCTGCTGCAAAAACTCCCCAAGTTGTGTCTCTTTGGAGGAGCTAACCAAAGCTCAGCTCTGTGCCTGCCTGCCTGCCTGGGCTAATTTAGAGGTGAACACCTAAACTAGAAAGAGAGAGATAGAGAGAAAGAGACAGACAGAGAGAAAGACAGAGGGAAAGGGGACAGAAAGAGAGGTAATCCTCCCTTTTTTCTGCTCCCCAGGGTGGTCTCTTCATCCAGGGCCTCAAAGAGGGGACAGAATACACCTCCCTGCTACAATGGAGGGGACCCACAGGGGCTGTTGCTATCTGTGTGTGTGTGTGTGTGTGGTGGGGGTGCAGCTTTAAGCAGGCCTTTGAGTGGCCTAATTGCATTGGAATACAGCAGTCTGAGAGCTGGCTCAGATCACGGCGGGCTGCTGGAGGGGTTAGCGCCCACACCTCGACAGCCACACTCAGCAAAAGAGCCCCGGCACAATGCACACAATTAATGCTCTCCCTCTCGTTAACTCTCTCCCCACTTTTTGTCCTCTCCTACTTTTCTCTCATTCTCCTCCTTCTCACCCTATATCTTACTCTCTCTCTCTCCTCTCCTCTCCCTCCCGCCTCAGTATGTAGTCACTCACCCCACTGTATTAATCCTCCCATACAGCCTGTCAGTCTCCCTCTCTTTGAATCACACAACAATTACAGTAAGGATGAAAGTCGTGGGTCGGCTCTTGTTATGTAAGACTCGAAACAAGCGAGAATTATTGATATCGGAACAGCTAATCTGAAATAAAACCTCTACAACATGACAACCCTGTTATTACTTTTGCAACAATTGATCTGTGCTTGATTAAAAAGTATTGAATGTTTTGCCATAATCCTATATATTCCACAGTGTAACATGCAAGTTACGTTGTTATGACTCAGGATATCTTTCATTTGGAGGATACAGTCTTATAAATGAAAGGAGATTGGGTTCGGTTCTTGTGATGTTTGACTTTGTATCTGGTCTGGTACAAGCCACACAAGTCAAAGTTGTGGCAGGTGGCAGATGCAAAGCAAAGAAATATCCATTTAGTGATGATTGTTCCCTAAAGATGAGACTGTAATAAACCAATAATTCTCCAACGGGGACTATTTTGTGTCTTTGTGGCAATAAATACTAAGTTGTTAAACATCTTATTGTCCCTCATTGGATTATATCTCCTTATCGTAATAGTCCAGATATCATAACAGTACTGAATAGAAGCATTTACCTATCCATAGTTAGAGATGAACGATTAGTCGATTGACAGAGTTTATCTGCAGCAATTTGAATAATTGATTAATCGTTTAAGTCATTTTTAGGTTAAAAAAAAAAGTTCTCCGATTCAAGCTTCTCAAATGGGAATTTTTGCTGTTTTCTTCCATTTCTATGAGAACAAAGTAAAAAATCTTTGGGTTCCTTTGTTGGACAAAACAAGCAATTTAAAGATCCCCTCCAAACATGTTTTAAGACATAAAAATACTGTGCTTGGAATACTAAAGTGCCCCATATGGTTTTTCCACAAAAAAAACAACAACAAAACATTGAATTGCCTTGTTAAAATTCTTAAAACCACATCTACTCTCCATCATTAAAAGAAATACAGAATCTATGTACTATTGGACTCAAGATGTCGTCTCCTTCACTGAAAAGTCAGTTCTCAGTGTGTATGCACTAGAGGTAAAATCACTCTTATGTAAAGTTGCATATTGGACTGTGATTGGCAAACTAGTTGTGATGTCACAAAAATCACCTTGTGCGCTCACGTGTTAAACTGAGCTTTAAGGTGAGCAAAGAGAAACTTTCCCCCTTCAGCAGATGAACTGCGCATACATCATTCTGCACAATGAAGCTCAAACAGCCTCGTCGAGCAGCAATAAGCAACATTTTTGACTGGAAGGGGACTTTAAATATGTCATCTCGGATTCTGACACATTGTGACTGGGAGTTTTCACTAGTTAGATGATGAAAATAATCGTTAGTTGCTGCCTTATATACAGTCATTTTGGAGTGATTTTTGTATAGCATCCTTCTAAAAGCTATCACACATGGACTATATTTCTGTGAGAATGGTGGAGACCACAAGTTGTATCTCCCTCCTACACTGAATGAGTTAATATAGTCAGATACATACAGACAGATCACAGCTTCTTTCCCTCCAGTTTGGACTCAACTGTCCTTGTCTTTAAATAGGACTCGGCGGACTGTGTGCATAGAACAATCAACAATTTTAAAAACATATCATATTTAACCAGCCCCTCCTCTGATTTTCTTTATTACACGAGCCGTGTCTTAATAAAATCTAATTATTTCCGCTCACAGGGACGCTTTCTGGTGAGAAATTGGCAGAGGGATGTGAGCTGATGTATGGGGAGACAGTCGCCTAATTAGAGCGTTAGAAATTGAATCTTTACAGCACACGGGTCATATAATTATCCTACTGTTAATTTAACGCTTACATTCTCTGCTGTTCATTTTTATTCGCTTAAATGTAGCTTGGCAGCGGCCCTCTGTACTCAGTACTGTGTTTTTAGTGTATAAGAGGAGGCAGCATGGCCCCTAACATTGGCCCCTCTGAGTGATTGAATAACTGAGGACCCAGCAGTCCAAATAACAAGGCTTGCATCATTTATGCATTGTTAAGCCATGTAATTGAAACGAGCCATAGTTTGCATATTACACCATTAAAATAATGTGCTTTGCGTTTCTCCCAACACGACTATTTAAGCCTGTGTGGCGATGTGGTAATTCCTTGAATTACAGCCTAATTACCACAATGTTCTTTTGATTTGGCCGATTTCAATGTTACGCCACAATAATGTTCAATATTACCAGAATGAATTACCGAGCCGTGCCTGGAAACTTTTCCTCATATGACTTAAATCCTGGCGGCTTCGTGTGCTATCAGTGCAGCTGGATTCACATCCATAAAGGATTATTAGCCTATGAAATGAGATCCATTAAAGGCCCAATCAGTAATACTTAATTGAAGAGCTTGAGTTATACATGGAATATGAGCATTTTGTGTGTCTCAACTGATCATCATAGGCCTGGTTTATATCACTGCTTACAGATATTATTGTCAACAGACCAACAACATCATTGCTGTTTATCCTTGCAAAAAAAAGGACAATGTCCAATCTTAGATTTAGAATTTTGGTACATTTTGGTTGCACATTGTGCCTTAAAAGGATGAATGTTACAAACTATGCATTTAATATACAATTGTATGTCCCTAAATTTATTTAAAGATGATTGTATTTTATTCATCTTTGTTAGTAACATCAGAGATTAAGAATGATCTATTTTGGCCACTAAAGCAGCATCAAGACAAAGGAAAAGCTGAAGAATAACTTAAACCAGCGCATGAAATCAAAATCCAATCCAGGTCATATAAAGCAGGGAACAGAGAACATTTTGTAATTAGCACTTGCCCTTTGTTACGCACCCCTGTATTGTTCACAGACCTCAGTCTAAACACATGACTTGTGTGAACTCTTGGAATAAATTAACATTGCAAAGAATGACTTGTGAGTGTGCATATTCACTATGTGGACTTTTCTGTTTTTGCTGCACAGTTTGAATATTTTTTGGTGAAAATATTTCCTTGATAATTGCTTTTTTTATTGCCTTTTAATTTTTACTACTAGGTCCAAGTTATTAAATAAAATGTTTAATTACAGTTTCAGTCATTTGCATAGTTTAGAAGTTATAAATTGTGGATATCGAAGAACTGTCTCCATTGATTTATAGGTTTAATTTGTGGCCTGTATGTATGACTTTATTTCTGGTGGATTGAATTGTTATAGGCCATATAAAGTGCTTTTTAATTGCATATATACAGTAGGAATTATTAATGCCTTCTAATATTCCAAATTAAGGGACTGCTTCAGAAGTTATCAAGTTGAAACATACTTCTGCCAAGCAACATTTTTGGGATTTTTTTTCCACACAGTTTGCTTTATGTCACTGCAGTGTGAGGAGCAGCTTTAAGGGCAGACATAATCTCTCTCATCTTTTTCAGTTTTTCTAGCCCTTTCTCCCTCTCAGGGCCCTGTGCTCTTTACTCCTCCCTCCTTTATCCCTGCGAAGGCTTTGTCCCCGCAGCAGAGAGCCTCTCTAAATAGAGGCCTTTAGATAGTCCAGGAACAGGGGAGGAAGAGGGGGGGGGGGGAGCAGCAGCGACTCGACTGCTGTTGTTTCATTTACCTCTCCCTATGGCAACCAGCAGCGGTCGGCCAGGAATGTCCCCTCTCTGGACAAAGTCCTGGTCCCTGAAGCTGACACCGGGGGGACGACAGCTGGGACGGAATGGAAACCTGCCCTCCCTGCCCTGGACTGGACTTAATCCTCCTCTTCACTTGTGTCTATCCTCACTTTACTGGGTGATGAGCAGCCAGAGAAGCTTTTCACACACTATTAACTCTAAAAGAGTTGTATATAAGACCTGAAAATAATTTCTAAATTTCCTTTGGTAAAGAATCCTAAATGGCTTTCAACACTGTTTCAATACCACGCTCTACTGATCCCACATAGATCCTTTACTGTGCTGTAAACAACCATTTAGGCCCATGAAATTCTCCAAACTACATTTATTAAAGGGACATTTTGGGGAACCATATAAATGGCATATTTCACTGTTTAAAAAGTCATTCAAGCTATATATAGAACATTAACTCAGTCCAGGGACCCTCCTTTTTCTGTGTGAAGCCACTCCTCCCAAGGAAGGCTTGTTAATTCACTTTACAGCCTATAGGACACAGAAGTGGATTTGTTTACTTTATGGGCTGAGTTTTCATATGAAAGGTGTCTACATCTACATTTACAAGACTTTATTGAGAAAAATGTACTAACCTACACTTTTACACACACTGAGGGATGTTGGTAAAATTGCAGGATTCTGTCATTGACCACTTTAATAAGAAATGGTTTGAAAAATATCATGGACTTTACACTGATACAGTCGAGTATTTAAATGACAGATATCTCCATTTAAAGTGCTATAAAACCTTTATCTGAATGCTGTCAAGACGGATAGGAGAAGGCTAATGAGGTCAATTTCACTTGCAATTGAATCCAATTTATTCACATTTTATTAATATTAAGATTATTTTTCTAATAAAATCCATTTGATTGAAACGTGCCTGGGATTTTTCCTTTACCAAATGCCTCGATTTAGAAAACAAACTAGTTATATTACAGATGTATTTCCCTTTCACCGCACCATGCCTTACATCTCATAGTGAACTTTATAGTATACATAAATCTGTCAGCATGCCTGTTGTTTTAAAACCGGTTTGAATAAATTAGATTTCTACATATTTTGTTTGTTTCACAAGTTGTCAACGTTTATTTGATGTTACCTTAACTTTAAACTAATGGTTTCACTGACTATTTAAAAATTCTCAACACTTTGAGAAAAATGCTACATTCTTTCACGCACACACACACACACCGCTGCACAAATAACACAGAGATATTAATATGCATACACCTGCAACACTGCAGCACTCCTTAAAACATTAAACTGCATTTTTCTTCCATATAGGCCTTGTCTGTATATGAATATGCAGATTATATAGATATATGCATTTCATTTGAAATCTATCTTTGCTGCAATGAAAAAGTTGACATCGCCTTATCAAATTTGGATGTTACACACGCGTTTCCATAACATTTAATATCATAAATGTGCGCAGACAGTCAACAAACGCATCAAAATGTAAAATCTAGCCTACTTCATTAAACAATTGTATATATCCTACATTTGTATTAATCTTCCCAATAGAGGAAATCCTGGTCTCCAGGATCTACCTACAGCCTGAGTCTTGATAGAACATGATTATCAAAGTAAATCAACTGTATCTTACAGTTGCACTGCTGATCCCGGTGCTCCGTCTCCCCATGCTGCACTCCGGCTCTCCGCTTCCACGGGAGCCGCAACTCGCACCTCTCCAACAAAGAGAGTAGTGTTTGCTGAGACTTCCCCGCAGCCAATCACTGCGCCGTTGCCCTTGGTAACCACGTCCATCATCCTTCGACGTCCAATGAGCGGCGAGGGCGGGGCGGAGTCCAGGTGCGCCTCGGCGTCCACTTGGCAGAGCGCCTGGGAGCCGCCTGTGGGCAGGAGAGGATCTGTCAAATGCGAGGTTCCTTTAATAAGAGCGACCAGTCCGGCTCCGAGAGTCATGGCGACCGCAGCGTCTAACCACTACAACATCCTCACCTCCAGCGCATCCATCGTGCACTCGGAGCCCGGCAGCATGCAGCAAGCCACGGCGTACCGGGACGCGCAGAGCCTGTTGCAGAGCGACTACCCGCTGCAGAGCAACAGCCACACGCTCAGCCACGCACACCAGTGGATCACGGCGCTGTCCCACGGAGAGGGAGCCCCGTGGTCCACCAGCCCGCTCGGCGCGGAGCAGGACATCAAACCCGCGGTGCAGGGCGCCCGGGACGAGATGCACAACTCCAGCAGCAACCTGCAGCACCAGTCGCGGCCACCCCACCTGGTGCACCAGACGCACGGGAACCACCACGACGGCCGGGCGTGGAGAACCACCACCGCGGCGCACATACCGAGCATGGCGACAACGAACGGCCAAAGCCTTATTTACTCCCAGCCGGGCTTCGGCGTCAACGGGCTGATCCCGGGCAGCGGGCAGGGGATGCACCACCACAACCTAAGAGACAGTCATGACGACCACCACAGCCCGCACCTCAGCGAACACGGCCACCCTCCGTCCCAACATCAGCACCAGCACCGGCCGCAGAGCCACCACGACCACTCGGACGAGGATACGCCGACCTCGGACGACCTGGAGCAGTTTGCCAAGCAGTTCAAACAGCGGAGGATCAAGCTGGGCTTCACGCAGGCGGACGTGGGACTCGCCCTGGGGACCCTGTACGGAAATGTGTTTTCCCAAACCACCATATGCAGGTTTGAGGCCCTGCAGCTCAGCTTCAAAAACATGTGCAAGCTGAAGCCTCTGTTGAACAAGTGGTTGGAGGAGGCGGACTCCACCTCGGGCAGCCCGACCAGCCTGGACAAAATCGCGGCGCAGGGGAGGAAAAGGAAAAAACGGACTTCAATCGAGGTAAGCGTAAAGGGAGCTTTGGAGAGCCATTTTTTGAAGTGTCCTAAACCGGCAGCGTCGGAAATAATCGGCCTGGCGGACAGTCTGCACCTGGAGAAAGAAGTGGTGAGGGTTTGGTTTTGTAACAGGAGACAGAAGGAGAAACGCATGACCCCTCCCGGAGCTCTGCCGGGGAGCGAGGATGTGTACGGGGACACGCCGCCGCACCACGGGGTCCAGACCCCGGTCCAATGAACTCTGCTGGACCGCTCCTCCAGGACACGTTTATCCTTTTTATTTATCCCCAAGGTTATATATAAATCACTGGACTATAGTGGGTGTTTTATGTATAATAGATTGCAGTGAGTACTTACACGATATCTGCAGTGAATATCTGAGAAATGGAAAATGAGTGAGGGGAGGACAGGACATTTTTTTCCTCTCCCAGAGCTACAGGAACATAAGCCTGTGTTGTGTTCTCCGAGGATACATGCCCAGCACTGTGACTCCAGTCGACGCAGTTTCAAGGTGTAGCCCCTATTGTGTATTGAAATTATACTTGACGACAAAAAGAGGGAGGGGAGGAGGGGATACCTGGTTTTAAAAGAAAGGCATAATTGAATGGTTTCCATTCGCCACTTTTATATCAAATCGCAAAACACAATTTTCCTGTGCGTAAAAAGGGAAAGCAAATGCAAAGGCGTTTAGTTTTGTAGCTCTCAATTGTGCGTCCAGCAGTGATGGGTGGGTGGGTGGGTGGGTGGTGCAGGGTGGTCAAAGGGAGCTGCGTTAATGGAGTAAAACTGGAGGCCAGTAAAGGCTGCAGCCCCCAGTCCAGTGGAGTCCAGCTGAGGGTGAGCATCGCCTGAGTCCCATCTGTCAGCCAGGCAGCACAGAGCCGCTTTGCTTTCAAAACACTGCTGGGAAACTGCAGGCCACTCAGCTCTTATTTATTCTGAGGACTGAGGTCAGGATTTAGTTATGAACACAGGTTATTATTATTATTATTATTATTATTATTATTATTGTTAATTAATATTAATAAAAAAGCGTATGACCTCTATCGTAAGTCAAACAGCAGTAGCCTATAAACAAAAAGTCCATTCTATTTTTACAAAACAAGCGTTAAATAATATTTCCCCCCCACCCCCCACCCCCTCCCCCCCTCAGAGAGTCTCCCAGCTCCAGGAAGGGCTCCGTGGCGATTGATTGGATTATCCGGCACTTTCCCACAACAGGATGGGCTATAGATATATAGATATCTACAAAAATATATGTCACCAACTCTCACAGAACATTTGGATCCACTTTTGTAAATATTGTATAACTTTAAAAGTCATGGCTTCATCCCTTTTTTTTTTTTCTTTCTTTCATCACTGGGGCACTTTTCTTTGGATTGATGTTTTCAAAAACAAACAGGTGGAGTTTTTAAAATCCAGTCTCATTCATAGCCTACCTACTGCCTTGTATTTGTGTGCTATTTAACGTTCATTTTGTTGCCGAAATTATGCTCGTTTACGATTTAATAATATTTTTGTGGCGCATTTTATTTTGAGTCAAAATATTTTTTTTTATACATGTGAAATCAATTTAATTTGTTTAAATTGTCTAAGGGGTTCTGTTTTGCCATTTGATGTCTGCTCTGAAATTACATTGGATTGTGGTTCCAATCAAAATATTGTGCTTTAAGGACTAAGGATTAATTGATAACACTATTGTAAACAATTGTCCACAATGAATCAGACCTAGAGAGGATAAAAACGGAGATAACCATCATGATTAGTGTATTTGAAAAGAAAAAATAATAATAAGGCCTTTACATTTCTACCCGAAACACATTTTAGTGGCATTCCAAAAATCGCAGCATATGATCAAAATTATTATTATTATTATTATTATTATTATTATTATTATTCACACGGTGTTATATTAATTTGTTTGTGAGGTCGTTGCCATGCATTTCATTTCAGCCATTTTGTTCATCTTCGTCTGTGTTGCTTTATTACATGGGGGGAAATTGTTCGTAGACATTTTATTTTATTTTTTAGTATTGTTAATGAGATTGTAATTTATTATACAGTGGCTTTTATAGATGACACAAAGTGCGAGATATATATGAAAGAAATGACAGCGAGGAGGCTTTTGTTTTGTAGGGGAAGAAGAGAGAGCTATTTTTTATTTTGCAGCGGGATTGCCACACAGCCTGGACCGTCACAGCTAAATGTATATACATCTTTTCTCCGTACAGTAGCCTGCTTTTCGTTTTATGCAAAAACAGATATCCAGGGACTTGGTTTTCTTCTTTCCTCTCATGTGGGAACAGCTTCCCCCCCCTCCTGATTTATGTTTCTCCTGCAGTAAAAAAAACAACAAGCATTGAAATCTTTAATCAGTAGCTTTAATGAATCGATCATAATTCACTGGAATATCCAAGTTGTGGGATGTAGACCTGTAGCAATCCGACGCTGTTTTCTTGTTGTTTTGTTTCATTGCTTGTTACACCAGTCGTTTGGTTTTGGGGGGATGTAGGCTATGTCATATTCACTGGATGAACTTGGGGTAGATAAAGCAGAGAGGTGATAAATGCCTGTGGGTGATTTTAATCACTTGACACATGAACGGACTTGCACATTTTTAAATAATGGGGTTGATATTAAACAGCTTTTTTCCAACGTGGAGGCTAAATGTCCTTTTTTTTTTTTAAATTCAGCAAACCAGATTGCTGCTGCAGTGACTTCACTATCTGCTTGACATCCGTGGTGTTCAAAATAATGCTTCTCGCTCTGAGCCCGTTCCTTTGGGTGGAATTAATGGTGGAGAGAAAATCAGGGCTGATGAATGGAAGATTGTGAGCCGATGATGTGTTGTTTCTGCCCCAGGCTGCTTTTCAATGGACTGGCTTTGGCTGGGAAAACCACAGCTTCCATCTATGGGGTTAAATTGGGGCTTCCCAAAGTGGGTTCCGAGGACCAGTAGTGGTCCTTAGGAGGATTGAAAGGGGTCTAACATGGTGATATTTTGATTTCACTGCTATTTTTATTTGGAGCCAGCGGTTTCGCTTTCTCTGTCGCACTCTCACAGCATTGTGAACTCAAATTTAGATATTGTCACACATGGGGTTTCAAACAAAGATTATTAGCATTTTAAAATGTATTATAGCCCCTCAAATCCACAAAGTTGTTTTGTCTACTATCATGTCTCTAAGTCTAAGGTCTAAGATGCTTTTTCTGGCAAAAAAAACAAACTTATTCTAATTCTAATTGTTATATATATTTTTGACTTCAGGAGACAAAAACTGGCATTGTTTTGACCCTTTGGGGATAAAAAATCTCCCATCACTTAGGCTGACAAGGTCGAGCCCTTTAAACTGAAGGGTTAACAAAACAACCCGGACTTTAAACGCATCCTAGGTTGAGAGATTTAAAGTGTTTCCTGTTCTTCAGCAACACTCACCTGATTTCATTTTGTCCCCGTCAAAACAGACTGTTCTGGGTCAATGGATTTCTTACGAGAAAAACCCACTCTTAATATTTCTATAGGGACTTATGGTGACAGTGATACCGACAGTGGTGACCCTGATGGTTTGTCCCTCTTCCCTGTAGTATGCCATTTCTCTATAATCCTCCCGTAGGAACACGTGGTGTGATATTTCTCTCTTAAAATCTATTCTAGGCTAGTTCATGTTTTATTTGCAAAGCTGCAATTTCCCTGTCACTTCCCGCTTAACTACAAAAAAAAAAGTAAAATGTGTTGCCCTCTGTGGTTGTCATAATAATATTAATTACAATGGGATTCTTCTCCATGTCACTCGACAGGCTGTTTGCGGCAATGCAGAGTGTGAAAAGATGAGCCTACATGTATGGATGACCTGACAGTGAGATTTACACGCCTCAGCATTATTAGGCAAACGAGGAGGGATCGATAGCTGATCGGTTATTGACCTGATCATAAACAATGAAACATAGGGCGTTTTTTTATATCATTTATCCACCTGTACCTGGGCACTATAATGTCTCAATTCCTGTACTCTTAAGTGTCATTTTCCAACCGTGTCTGCAGTGACATATGTTTTATTTTATTTTATATTTTTTAATTATCTCTGGACGGAATAATGACTTAAAAGTAACGTCTTCCCCTTGTGAAAAATGTACCGTAACATTCCCCAAACACACAAGGACCAGTCTGTGGTTTCTTCTTCAAAAAGGGAGTTTTTAGTGATCTTATTGGACTTGATTGTATTTTAAATCAACGGCAATATGGTTCATTTACTAGCCTACTATATGGGATAATAAGCACTGTCGATATTATCCCTCTGAAATAGCCTACAGTTGGTGTTAGTGATTACAAAACAGTGTATGAGTTGATACTCCACATGCTGTTGTGTTGTTGATGCGGGGAAATAAAAGATCATCATCACTCGCCGTTTGACCTGCCATTTGGATGCCTGGCACGCAGTGACACCCGGAAATAAAGCCCCTTCTCTCTCTCTCTCTCTCTCTCTCTCTCTCTCTCTCTCTCTCTCTCTCTGAGCTCTGAAGTAGACTTTTGTGGAGCCCAGTAATAAAAAATAAAAAAAAGTGCGCCCTCGTGCCCTTCACCCGCTCTCTAGCAGATGCAATTAATAGCGCGTCGCGTTAATTACACCTTCCTTTTTATTTAGGTGACTTGAAATTTCCCATTAGGCTCCCAGGGAAGAGACAAAAAACCTCCACTGTGAGCTGTGCAGAAACAGAGACGGGGGGGGGGGGGGG
>LKNJ01002081.1:0-71382 GCA_002120245.1 Maccullochella peelii
TTTCGGCTGTACAGAACAATGTTCATATAACTAATTATGTATGACAATTCCAATTGAAATAGCTGTTATTTTAAAGGAACACTATTACTAAAGACTGAATATATATTTGCTATCTTACCAAGAGTTAGACAAGAAGATTAATCAATCAATATAATTTCTGAGGAAAAATAGCTCCTGTGTTTAGCCTAGCATAGTGCACAAAGTCTAGAAACAAAAGCAAAAATATAAAACTGCAATATAGATCACATATATGTACAGTACATCTGTATATGTACAGATATACCTTAAATCTTTGTATATTAAATCACATGCAACAAACCGGGGGATGTTGTGGTGTAAGTGGTACATATTAGTCTCTAGGCCAACGTGATGTCTCTATTGGAGATTTTTCTTGATCAACAGCTGGATCCAGTGACTGACTGCACGCACCATCTTAAAGGTCATAGTGGAGTTGCCAGGTCTGCACTCTTGAATGGATTGGAGACCAGTTTAATATCTAGATATAAAAGCAAATAAGACGGCAAATATTCACCAACATTTTGGAGTGTTCCTTTACATAGTATGTTAGTAGTATTTAAAAAGGTAGTGTTTACTATTATTTTACTGTATCTTTTACTAATGTATTTTTGCTGGGTTTTGCTTAAACCCACCCACCCACACAGTTTTTCTCTGACTGACCTTCCTTCCAGCCATGTCTCATCCATGAGAAAACCCAGATATCCTCCAGCTGAGGGGGGGCTTCCTGGCCTGCACTGCATGCATGGACAACTTTGTGTGTTTGCGTGTGTGAGAGTTTGGTGTGTGTGCATGCATGCATGCTCTGCATTCATGCATGATCGGTCCTGTCTTCTCCGTGACCTGCATGTGTTTTGCGTGTGAATGTTTTTATGCATGGCTGACGTGTGTTTGAGCTTTTATGGGTTACATGTACATGTGGGGAGAGCGTGTCATCATCAGACAGACCCACTGAGATTTGTGTCTTGAGTGTGTCTTTAATACAGAAAACCAAAGACAAGACAAATTACTGTTCATTTCTGTCCACATGGGAAGAATGCTCTAAAAAAGACACTTGGTAAGGTGAATAAAATTAAAAGCTTGTTGTCTTAGTCAAGACAATTCAAACAATTTAGTCACTTTTTAGCAACACACTTGGGCTCCAAGTCTTTAGACTGTAAAGTAATGTCTTTGATCAATAGTACAAAACCTAATCTAGATCTAGATCAAAACTCCATCTAATAAAATAGAGAAAAGCTTCTAAATTCTCATCTGTCATCAAGGGACTGGTGTTGGAAATTAGTTTTGGCTATATACGTGTGTACAGTGCATTTCACACTGCTTCTGCAACTGTCAGTGTTTCTCTGTACTTGTCCCTAAACAATAAACAAAAATAAACATCCAGGTTGAGTCCAACAAATAACCACACTTTTCTTCTGAAATCAAGAAGAAACATGCCTCTGTGATCTCATAGAGATGTAGTGGATTGGGTAATGTGTGTGAGTGTGTTTGACAACAGTAGAGCGTGTGTGTGTGTGTGTGTATATATATATATATATATATATATCTAAGACTCATTCATAATTCATGAGGTGGGAGGGGTGAAGGAGAGGGGGCGGTGACAGATGGAGAATCGGTGTGTGTGTGTGAGAGAGAGAGAGAGAGAGAGAGAGAGTGAGTGAGTGAGTGTACGGACAGAGAAACAGCGAGTGCAGAGACAGAGAGAAAGAGATAGAGAGTGAGGAAGAAGAAAATAGATTAAAAGAAAGAGATGGATATAGTGTAGTGTTTTCCTCCATACATCCATCCATTTACAGTTGTTACATCTGTTGTTTCTGTGGTGGATTTGACTGACAGACGCTCAGTCTTTGTGTTTTGCTGTTTTCTCTTTGGTTTCTTGGATGCTGAAGGATTGATGGGGACGGTGATACAACACAGTCACCTAGCACTGCTGTACACCTGGACGCAAGAGCTGCACTGACAGAGGTACTGATATGCTGTATGGCTGTACATTACACAGTGTGTGCGTGTTTGTGAAGGGGAGAATAAACTGACCTTCTTTCAGTTTGCCACTTTTATTTTCCGTAGAATTTTGCCACATTTTCAAAAAATAGAATGTCAAATTCACAGTAAACACCATTTTTACAGTATTGAGATAAAGCAGCAATAACAACTTTGTGAACTCATAACAGATATTTGATTGTGTTCTTTAAAGCCTCACAAAGACACTTCTTTGTTGAGAACTCTAATTAATTTTCAAAGACAGCAGTGTACTGTCCATGTGGATCAAACAGAATACAGTGTATTGTACTTTAGTGTGGGTTTGAGTTCCTCACAGCTCACAGCCTTTGTCCCTCGTTTTGTCCACATTTTTCTATTATCACTTTCATCTCTATCCCTCTGAAAACAGAAACCACTGCAAAATCTATTAAAACATGTAATTCAGGCTGGTACTGCTCTCTGTGTGACTGAATGTGGTTGTGAAACTTTAATTCATTCTTGAATTACTTATCCTGCATGGCATGTGCTTTACTAGAGTTAATGTTCTTGTGGATGGTAGAGTATGTATACTGTAGTACCCAATTATTTCACACTTTGGCCAGTTGGCCATACTGGAGGTACCCAGCTCTCAGTAGTTAATTGTCTCATACCCATTGTTGGCTGTCTCATATTAGTAGTATTGAATAGTATTAATAAACATTGCTGATCAATATAGATAATATTATCTTATTAGCTAACATTTCGATCCAAGTGTCATCATAGAGTCTGTCAGCCTATTGATATCTATATATGTATAGCCTCGCACCTACGTGATGTGCATACAGTTACGCCCCTTCAATTATTTGCTAGCTAGCCAGTATCTGGGTAAGTGACCGATACTCACACACTTGATTAGCACAACAGCTAACATGTCTAGCAGAAAGTTACATCGCTAAATTAGCCTGCTGACTAGTTATCTAGCTCATGCTGACCCAACTGACCGCTTCTCAAGCTACAACTTTTCAGTACAGACTAGAGCAAGTAGAGACTGGAGTTAGCGATGTCCTCTATGAATGCTATGTATCTGACCATTCCCGTTTAATTCACTGGTCATTAGCCTATTGAATGACTGTAGCTGGCTACAGTTTCTGTTTGACTTGACCACATGCCATGAATGAATTATCTTAGGACTGACACCAATACTAGCTATACAGTAGATGAATAACAAATATTTTTCATTCAGACATGAACATGTGCTCTTCCTACATTTGATTGGTTGAACACACTGGGCTGGTCATTTGCAGAATTTTGAAAAACATGCCAGCTATTATGGAAATGTCAAATTTCTACAAAACTATCCCCCAGAACTGTGGTGTCATGCTTGTCTTATGTCTTTAACACCTAGTTGAAGTAGTCTTTCATGAGGTTCAGGAGTTATGAGGGTTATGAGAGTCATGCCATCTAAACACTCTCTATAGTTCTTTGATTGATCTGATAAAGACTGGTCTAGGCTCAATCAATTCTCAGAACATGTTTTCACACTAAAAACTTCGTTCTTTGTCTTCTACCTTGCATGTTATTTAACTTATTGACACATTACATCTTGATCAAATTGAATAATTTGTCATCATGATGATGATTAACACACTTTATGGTCAATAATTTCCTCTTCTTCACATCCAGTGGAACCAGTAAGATGATCAAGTACAGAACATGTAAATATTATTTCTATTGCTGTTAAGAACCTCTTGGAATTGGTCCTTCAGTACAATTTAGTGTCAAGTATGTGCCTATATTTAGAAAAAGGCATTTAAAAGGCAAACATCATTCATTCATTTATTTATGATGTGGAGTATAGGAAACATATGGTGTAAACTGGGTCACTTTATTGTATGAACATCTACGTCTTGTTATCAATGGTTGGCTGCAGTAGAATTGGACTCTTGGTCAAAAATGATCCTGTAAATGGGTGTAACTGTGTGTGTGTGTGTTTGTGTGTGTGTGTGTGTGTGTGTGTGTNNGGCTAAGTGGCTGTAGTGACGCAGGGCTGTCTAAACATGTTGTTTGTTTGTTACGTAGGAGGTTTTTAACACTGAGCACATTACACACATCAGACAGCTCTCTCACAGATCTCTAATTTGTGTGTGTGTGTTTGTGTGTGGCATATGCAAGTGGGAGGATTATTGCATTGATACATTTCAAGTGTTTTTCATTTGCAGGTGTGTTTCTGTGTTGTGATGTGTTTGGTGAGGGAAGCAGAAAGGTGGACAGTAGTGGGAGTGTTAGAGCATTGGATACACATACACACGTTCACACACGTACACAAATACAGTTCTTCCTTTGTTCGGGAGCGTTTTGAAGAGGAGGTTAATGCACCCAGAAAACAGAGAGAGAGAGAGAGAGACCCTAATGGACAACGACAGGCCTTTCACTGCAACTATTTGGTCGAGAGGTCTCATACTAACCATCCCATCCCCCTTTCTCTCCCCTCCATCCCCCTCCATGGCAAAAGGGAAGAGATCAGTACAAATTGTCACTCTGCTATCCCACATTACATGGTTTTTTTTCTAGAAAGAACAATGCTCAAGGCCATGTATCTGATGCCAGTCATGTTGTTGTTGCTCTGAAGCAGATAAACCGATGTGAATTTGATTTCAAGTTGCCGTGTGGATCATTACCACATGTAATTTAGAGACATTATTATATTTTCTGTGGTTTCCACCAGACAGCCTCTCAACTGCATGAGTGCAGCCCTGGCTCCTACTTTGCATGATTGTACAAAAAAACATTTAACATTAGCAAGTTACATTCAGCTTCATGTGCTGTGTCAGTGCAGTTTAGTAGTGTTACCTTCATGGAGTGCAGGGTAAAGTAAAGTTGGGGTGTGGAAGTAAGGTTGACGGATAGGTGCATAAGCGTTGAACTCTCACTCTGTCTTATACTAATGTTTAGATGCTATATACTGTCATTTTGAATTGCTTAAAGATTGTAAAGATAATCACTAGATTAATGACTAAAATAATAATTAGTTACAGCCCTAAGAGGGTATTTCTTTTGCGATATTGAGGTAAAATTAGACAAGTAAAAAAAACCCGTCAAATTCAAATAGCTATTTTAGTAATAAATGCTAATTTCCTGATTTTTAGCATTCTTATGCTTTTTCATTTAGAAGTCAGTCTACAATGATGTTTTTTCATTCTCTGCATGTATAGCATTCAAACACATCAGTTTAAGTAAAAGTTACCTCATATGCAGTAAAAATGCATGGGAAGCAGCAGCATTCATGGTAAATGTAGACTTAGTTTGGTTTTAAGTTGTGACACTAAACAATACCACAGATACCATGGTTTGTATATGATAGTATAAGATAGTGCCTCACACTTACATCACATAAATAAGCTCTATGACAGAGTTGGATTGTAATGAATATTTTTAAAATATACCCAAGGATATACCCATTGAAACCTAATTTACCCAGCGCTTTATGGTGACATAAATCTGTTCATTGCATACATTATAGTGACTTATGTGAAGATAAGCAGAATGCTTATAAATTGTCTTTCAATTTAATTGATATTCTATTGGTAGTTATTTGATTGTTTTACCTTATAATCTTTAATTATAAGGCTATATTTGCGCAAAGACATCAAGGCAAAAAGTTCCTGAAAGACATTAGCAAATGTAACATTCAGCACTCCGTCCATCCATTATCTTTAACCGCTTATCCTTAGAGGGTGGCATATTGTCTAAGTTCACTTTATGTCCATTGCCAATCAATGTTTAATTTTAGTGATTTCTTTTTCTGGACTGTAGGGCACAACCTCTTTGATTTTACGGTTGTTTACATTATGACTTCATTGTAGTATCATCTGGTTCCAGTGTCAACCAATCTAAAGCCACATAATGTGATATCAGCCATTTGATTGGGTGTTAATATATTGCAAAATGCTCAAACAGTTTATCATTTAAGTCAAACTAACATTCTATAGCACAGAGTTCATGCACCTTTTAATTTAGTTTGTTACACAAACACTGAGCACTTTGTATACTCTTCCAAGTCTTTTCCCCTTACTTTGAAATGAAATTATATGCAACTCTTTGAGGTCTTAAAACAGGCAAATAGTGACAGAATACAGCTGAGACGAGTGAGGCACATGCATTTTTTTTCATTTTCATCAACATATAATAAGAACTAAATCAGTTAGGTATAAAACCAAGAATATGAACAGTAGTAGGATTACAGAAACATATTTTTTCATCAGTCCTCTGTCTGCTCCCCCTCTGTATTTCTTCTCCATTGCTGCTTCTTGGATTGGTATATTTACGTAACTGTAGAGATTTAGCTGTAGATGACTCCTCTTCTGCCATGTCCGGTTAATCTGTTGGCTCAAAGTGTGTGTGTGTGTGTGTGTGTGTCTTTTGCACATGTGCAAGTGTGTGTGTTGCCAGACAGGATAAGCCCTCATCAGCAGAATATTCAAATAAAAAAAACAAAACACATTGCATGCAGCACAAACCAAGTTTCTGTCATGAAGGAGGAGGTCAAACCCAGACTCGCCTGTTTCCAGGTGGGAGTACAGGTGCCCATGAGCCAGGCACTTAACCTACATTACTGCACAGGCATCCATCTGTGTGTGTGTGTGTGTGTGCTTGATATAAGGCCCAGGGAAGGTCTGTGTCTGTTACTCTATGACACACTGTCAGTGATTAACACTAAAACACATATGCTCTGGAGCTACTATGGTACTGAGAGTGTTTGGGAGTGTGTCCTGTCAGGTCAGGGCTGTGTGTTGTTGTATGTATTTTCCAAAAACAAATGTGCCCTCTGAAGACACAACATACCCGGGACATTTTCTGCCTCACAGTAACATTGCAGTCCACTGTTTTTTTTCCTTTCTTCTCCAATTCTTGCCCAATTTTTTACCCATCTGATATTATTTGCGACCGACAAATTCTGTGAACACACATGTTGCCACATAATGTTACCGCAGGTAGAGAAAGAGTTAAGTTGTATGAGGAATTCAAAAACAATACATACCAAAGATTCGAACCAAAAAGATGAATGCAGTGTTTATTAGAGAGAGGCTGCTTGGGAAAAAAAATGCAAATTAGATATATGAATGAATGGAACTTGCTGGTACACATTTTTAGTTGAAGATTTAAAGACCCAATGAAATGGGTGCTTGAACTACAGTGTATTTTCAATGGTGACAATATACTGCACTAGTTTTAAAAGTATATAAAAGTATTATTTAAAAAAGAGAAAAAACCCTGCCCTTCAGCCCCTTATTTCAAATCAGAAAGCTACATACATAGATGTAGTATATAGCCATGTCCTGCCCCATCATCCTGTTTCAACAGGAAATGCATCACTGTAAAGAAGTAATGATACTGGGACCTTAACTCCCTAAAGACTGGCACACGAATATACAGGGTAGGCACAACGGACATGCACACGTGAAAGCGCACTGTAGCGGGGCTCAAGCACTTTGACCATGTGCTTAAATTCTGTACTCTCTATGACTGAGTATGGTTACATATTCGCAGCCATGAACACTCCTAACATTATTGCTTTGGCATGGTCTGAATCTGCAGTGAGAAGCTGTCTGAACGCTGTGGGGAGAAGGACTCGCCTTCCAGTCTGGTTTTGTCTTGTTCCGCTAATCGAAAAATTCAAGATGATGATGGTGATGCCGTCGTAAAATGACATATTTGAAGTGTTTCCACAGACATCCCCAATTTCATTTGAACAATGTCTGCATACAGTTTGACACTAATCGTTCATAAGATCCATACAGTGGATCCAAATGTTATGGGAGGATCCTCCAGCTCTGGTCTCTCACTTGTGTTTGCCATTCGGAGGCAGCGACACTACACTACATGTAGTGCTTGTAGCTTGACTAACCTGGATAACTGGGCTAAGTCGACTAGCATGCTACAGCTGATAGACATCAGCTTGTGCATGTGTCATAAATCCATTATAGTAAACGAGGTGATGGCTGCCCTCAATCCAAAAATGCAATTTAGGGGTGACTTGTTCTCGTGTATTATTCCACTTAATGACTCTCTTGATTGGTTAGGTTTCAGGGCTCAGCTTGCCATTGGCCATTGCTCCACTCAGTCGTGAAAAAGCCCTTTAATTTGTGAGCAATGCTGTTGCTGGGATACCCTGTGTTTGATTGTCTCTCATTTGAATTTGCCCATTTGCCCAGTAATTACAAAGATATGACACATGTATAGAGATGATATGTGCTTCAGCATTACTCCATCCATCCATCCTAAGTGATTTGTTTTCAGTTCTTGATCTTCTTCTCATTTTTGATGTGTTTGTGACATGAATGCGCCAGATAACAAACTAGATTAATTAGTGTATATCAGTGCTATATTTAAAATTATATAACATTGTTGACCATGGTGTCTTTGTGGATAGATTCAGATGGAGGCCAGAAAAGGTGTGCCCCAGGAGTCAGTTCTCGGTATACTTCTGTCCTCTGTGGATCACAACATCCCACAGTTTTATTTCACAGAATATTTTAGCAGTATGCTCAATACCCATTTGCATCATTTGAAGTAACAGTCTGAGTATGACTTTTTCATTTAAAGAAATATTACAAAATTCAGGGCCTTGCTGCAATCTTAGATTTCGGGCTTTTATGCCAAGTACACACCAAATACTGTATTGCCTTAGTCAGTCTCGAGAATCTGGAGAGAGACGTTTAATGAGAACAAAATAGAGATCACACAATATGTCAGTTTTAGACTACGTCCACATTAAGTGGGCAAAATTTAAAAACACTCCTGTCTTTTGCTTTCCATCCACACTAAGCCAGTGGTTTTCACACCCAAAAACATAGCTTTTCAAAAACCATCTTTAGAGTCAATAAATCTGGAAACACAGTTGGCCGTGTATTTTAGTTGGGGAAAAGAAAACTACTGGAAAACAATGATCTAAGCCATGTGTGGTAGTTACGAGGGCAGCTTTTCGTCGTCACTAAACCACTCTGTGATTACTCATTTTAAATGCTGGTTTTGCCAGTTCTTCTGCTGTTATTAACCTCTATTTATGTAAATTTAGTAAGACGGCATTGTGACCATAATATTTGATGATTTGGTGATTTGACTGACATCTCAGTGATGTACAATTTTGTACTTTGCCCACTGAAAAGGGATGAAAAAGAAGAAGAGATTTAGGCATTTTATCTGGGTAATACACCAGGCACAGCTATACCAGCAGAATGCTGAATGCACTTCGAGGAAACGTCTTGAAAATACTATACTGCTTCACACTTTGCAAAGAAGACGTGCTGCCTTCAAGTAACTGAGCAGAACTTGCGGAGTACACCTGGTAGTTGGGTTGGATCAAGGTCGGATCACGTTACCACCACAAATGAACCGGAGTTCATTTGGAACTGGACCGAGACCACCTCCTCTAAAGGGCTTGGTGCAATCTGTACCCGAGTGTGATTACTGTGTTCACACCTGCCCAAACAAACAGTACCAGGGGGTAAACCCTCCAGGGTTCGATTCAACCGAACTAAACAAGGCAGGTGTGAAAACGCCCTAAGTCTCTTTTCACTGGCTTCTTGTTACCTTCAGGATTGGCTTAAAACTTTTGTTGTTGCTCTTTGACTTTGGAACAGCGTTTGTCAAAATCTGAGAAGCAAAATCAAGGCAAAATGTTTAATGTTAAACCTTTCTGTTTTCACTGGCATTTTCCTAAAGTCATAATTTCAGTGTATATATGTTTTTAAATAAACATGTTTTTTCCCCCCATACTGTTTATAGAGCGCTTTGTAACTATAAATGTAGTTATTTATTTAATTACTAAGTTCTTTCTGTATGAAATGATTTCGGTGAAACAGCCCACTGTCTCCTCTAAAGGAGGGATGTGTGTTTCGGTGTGTGTTGTGTGTGTGTGTGTGTGTGTATGTATTTTGTACCTGATAGATATCTCCAAGGTGTTAATTAGATTTGTCAGCAGCTCCAAACACTCCATCCCTCTCGCTATTTTATAATTACACACACACACACACACACACACTCTTACAGACTCAGCAAAAAAAAAAACTTTACAAAAAACACACACACACACACACACACACACACACAAACACAAACACACACACTCACAGACATACAAAGACATACTTTATCACACCTTTTAACCACTCTACCAGAGCACTAATCACTACACACACACTTGCACGCTGACATGTCAGTCATTTTAACGTGATGAATCTGAATAAGTGAAGTCTTTCCTCACAGTGTTCAAATGTGCATGCACACTCATGCACTTCATCTCACAAATACACACGAGCACGCACACAAACACACAAACACACACACACACACACACACACTCACACTGAGCTGCTGTTGTGTCAAGAAAAAGCCAGACAAAGACATGAGGGGCTGAAACAAAGAGTACGTGGTTCATCACTATAGAAAAGTTTAGATATTCTGTATATTATCTATATATTATTATTATATAGATTATTAACATAATCTAAAAATGGGATAAAAAAGGGCAACATGTTCATAATTCCAGATGGCATGAAAATATATGAGACTGAACTCAGACCAGCTGTGTTTTCCATAGGAAGAGATGGGATGGACAGATATAATATCATCCTACATAATGAATGAATGGAGAAGGAGATGGAGGACAGGGAGGTTTCTGTTCACTGTGTCCCTATAGGTGGACACACACACCCGATAATGAACTTAATTTCATTTTACAGATTGTCTGTGCAAGAGAAAGGGGGAGAAAAAGACCGGAGAGGGGGAGAGAGAGACCCGGGAAAATTAAATTTGGTAATAGTATAATTATGCCAGTGAAATTGGAAAGGACAACTGTGTGTGTGTGTGTGTGTGTGTGTGTGTGTGTGAGTGTGAGGCTGCAGGACAGACTAGCCAATGGCGGAATGACTTAAATCACCGTGGTAACCTCAAGGCAGATGGGCCCATGCTGGCAAATTAGCGACACACACGCACGCACGCACGCACACGCACACACAGGTGCATCTCACACAGACAAATAGGGAAGAGGCAGATTTAAGAATTGCTCATCATTATTTTTTACAGTTTACAGTTTTTTAAAATTCTTTTAATTTTCCACTGATATGAAATACATTTAAATTCAAATTCATTAGTTCAAACACAATACAAAACCCCCCAAAAAACACTGACATTAGGAAAAAGTAAGTCTATAGGGCCTGATAACCAATGTCACAATGAATTGAAATATAAAACGAAGCAATACAAAATTCCAAAAACTGAAAAGGTGCAGAATGAAGTGTCATCTTAGTATGGTCACTGTTCTTACAATACAAAGCAGTTAGGCATCAATCAATAGAAGCACACAGTCAATGCATTGTTAATGCCAAAATACTCCACTATACATAAAAAGATCTCTGAGTAAAGGGTTAGCTTTGCTGGCTGGATTAGATTGTTCAGAGTTTTTGCAAAGTTGCACTATGGTACATTTTTAGAAAAAAGAAAGAAAGAATAAGTTCTGTCCAGATTAAGAGAGTAAGTGTGAGGAGAAACTGCTAAAATACAGGAAAAGAGTGAGAGAAAATGACATTTACATTTGAACTATGGAATGCCACATTTACAGAGGAGCTGTCCTTTAAAGCAGATATAAAAGGTGTGTCCTGCATGGAGCCTCTTCATGACATATTAATGGAAGCCCTACACATGACCTCAGTAGTCCTCTGAGGAATCACACACACATGCACACGTCACTTTAATGTACAGCATCCACTATGTACTCTATATGTCTGTCAAGTTGTTGAGTTATCTTGTTGCTGAAATGAAAATTAATATTGCTAGGAGTATTAGCATAATGTTTTTTTTGTGATGATGTACATATATTTACCTGAAGCTTTTCTTCTGCCTCCAAAATACTTGGTACAGTACATAACAAAGGTTTATGTGGTTGAAACAGCACGTTGAAGAGCAGATTTTACAGAAAACACATTTTACTGTTAAACTGTTCTGCTAGCAGAGTGTAAATATATAAAGGGAACAGATATATATGCAGTTGATATAAAGGGCAACAACCGCCAAGCCTGTTTCTGATAGGCTTGGGCTGTTTTCCCACGGGCCCGGCGTCGCCTGCTTTAATTGTGCTGAGCCCCAGCAAGCCATGAATATAATGCGAATCCACTACGGCCTCACAGCAGGAGATAAGAGATTGTCCTCCCAAGAAAAATGTCAATAAGTCGTCTCACCGAAACAACATCAGTTTACATTCAAGCCATGTTGGAGCTGTGTTAAGTTACTGCTAATACATCACATGTGAGCTATTGAACTGAAAGTGACTTATTGTCACGAGTCTTTCCCATATGATCTTTTGCAAGTGGAAGGCTAAGGTGAGTAATTGCTTAGGCTGGTGTTTAGGCATAAAATGACATATTTATACCACATGTCTAGAATGCAGACAACAGTGTACTAGATTCATGTTAATTCATTCACTTTCAACAAGTCACTTGGGAGCTTACAAGGCAGCCTGCTTGTTTTTCATACCCATCTTTGACTTTATTATTAGGCTGTTGTTGTTTTTATATATTTATTAATTTGAATATAAAGCAGAACAACTGGCTTTTTATTGAGAAGGATTTTGTTTTTAGTGTGTGCAGTGTGTGAGCCAGGCGATGAAATGTGACCGTGGGGTATTATTGCTGGGTGCACCTTGTTCCTGAGTTCTAGGATGCATGCATGCACACACATCCACGTTCATACACGCACACACACACTATCCAGCTGGTGGCCAGACTTTGAAATGATGCCCTCTGGATTATATATACAGTATGCTGCCTTTTTTGTTCTGTGAATTCAGCTTTTGTTACATTAAAACACACACACACACACACACACACACACACACACACACACACACACTAAGATAAAACACACAGATTGGACATTTGCTTCATCCCTTTCAGGCCTATATGTTCTTCCTTTCTTTCTCTCTCCTGTACACACACGCAGACACACACACTCCTCAGATGCAAAGCTTTGATAACACACCTCCAGCCATACACCCCTGCTGGGTTGGTCTCACCATTCAGCTCCTCCTCCTCCTCCTCCTCCTCCTCATCTTCATCCCTTCTTACCCCCCTACCATCATATCTCCCTACTCCTTCCTCCCCCCACCTCCATCCCTCCTTCCCCTTGCGGGGCTGTTGCTAAGGAGCCCTGGTGACTGGGGAGTTTTCTCATTGGACGAGGAGGAATGGAGTTGGAGGGGAGAAGAAAAGAGGAAGTTGAAAAAGGAGGAGGGATGGAGGAGTGGGGGGGGGGTTGCTGGAGGGACCGATGGTGGGTGAAGGAGCACAAAGCGAAATCCACATGTGCTAATGAGGTGGCGTGGAGAACTGACATCGCCACAGCAGTGATGGAGACATGGAGGGGAAAGATAGGATGGATTGATGGATGGAAAAGGTGAGGAGAGATAACAGGAGGGGAGAGAATGAGTGAAAGAGGGGAAGGGGTGATAAGCTGAGTAGAAAGGAGATGGAGCAGGAGGAATTGAAATGATGCAATATAAAAGATGGAGTAATGAGATGAGTTGAAAAGAGACAGAGTGAAGAGTGAGCGAGTTTTGCATTAGATGGAGACAACAATCAAATATGAAAGTATTTAGAACAAAACATTGACAGAGATGGAGGATAAAGGAAGAGCAAGGGAGAGGTCATTTAAAACAAGATGGGGAGTAGTGGTGGTGGTGGGTGGGGGGGCAATAGAGAAAAAGAGAAAGATGAGAGAGAGAGGGCCAGACTGTACCCTTTCATTTATTTTGGCTGGCACAAAGGAACATTACCTCTGGAGACACACACACACACACACACACAAATTCTTGTATTACTATGTGAGGGCCAGCCATTGACGGCTCATTTCCTAACCTTAAACTATGACTAATTCTAATTTTGATCCCAAACCGTAATCATAAAAGAACATTGGCGTGGTTTGCATTTTTCACTATTTTCTGATATTTTAGAGACTTAATCATTGAGAGATTAAGCGAAAAAAAAAAAAATACTGGCAGATTGATTAATGAAATTAATTGTTGCAGCCTGAGCATACAATGTGGAAATCAGCTAGCAGTCTTAAATTTGCCTGTAAGATAATTAGTTACAGTGATGATGGTCAAAGATTGTAGATTTTTAAAGGCTGCACACATTACCTTGCAACAGTAACAATGACAAACAGAAACGTAAAAAATGAATCCAATCTAGGCTTCTGTCAGCCCAGTATCCCGAGGTATTTTGTCAACGTTGGACGATTCTGCAGTGCACTGCCAACATTCAGTGCCAATGCAGGAAGTGGTTATTTAGTGAGGTAGTTTCAGGAGGTTGATGGGTGTGTAGCACATTTAACTTTTATGCCAAAGACAGGAGTAGGTGTCCCAACCAAGAACAACAAGCAATGTTGGTTTTATTTTTTCACCTTAATACAATCTTTCCCTAACCTTCACAGTGTCAGTGTCCTAACCTTACACCTAGATTAACCATACCTAAACCACAGTCTACGAGCTATAACCATGACCTTTTTTAGCCTTAAAGTTGAGATAAAATGCCATTTCGAGAGTATCTTGCTTCCGTATAGTTTTGTATTTCCGCGTGAAACAGGATAGACAGGCGGGACATAATGTCGGGAGGAATTTGGGGGAGTGACACACTGACGTACCTTGCTGTTGCTATCTTGCTGACTCTTGCCTGTCTTGTTGCTGAAATTAAAATTGAAGTCAAGATGAAATGCCATTTCGAGAGTACGTAGCTTCCGTATCGTGATGTATTTCTGAGTGAAACAGGATAGATAGGCGGGACATAATGTTGGGAGGAATTTGATTTGAGCTCTGTGCCGCTAAAAGATAAAGACTGATTGATGGGTGGATGTCATGATATTATTGGTTGAAATTGGTTGGTTCAAGCTTACGTAAGCACACGTCATATTTTGTTTTACAGGAAGAAATTTTTTTTGTAAATTATTTGGCATATATTGTTAAATAGGTGCATAATATGTGATTGTGCAGAAAAAGCAAGGTTGGAAATTAAATGTTAAAAAAACGTGGCACTTATCATTCGTGAACATTGTCACTGAACGTGATGCAGAGTTTGTAGAATCGTCCAATATCAAATTCAGTTGCATCACAGATTTAATGATTAATGTTTGTAGGTTTCCATTCAGATTTCAGTTGTAAACTGGCACAAACTACACGATCATGGTCAGATGTGTCTGGATTCCAGTTGTAAAATGTTTGCCAAATATTTTAACCCTGAACTCCTGCATACTACAAGATGATGTCATTCATGGCGACATTATTTATGCTGACCTGCTCTATTTAGCACAGACCTGTCCAGACTCACACTGATCTTAAAAAATCATTTGTCAGGCTATATAAGGGTCATAATCAGCCTTTATATGTGCAGTGGGCTCCTAGTTGGACACATTTTCATCCTTTGTGTCTTTGTAAGGACAATCACTCCTCATCAAGTATGGAAGCACACACATACACACACACACACACACAGGTAGGCAGGCTGCTGTGAGGATTCAGCCTCAATAAGCCATTTCCATTGTAGCAGAGCTGCAGCAGTCCTGCCATAAGCCTTTGGCTGAGCCCTCAGAGACGACCTAACATTTATTTAACCTCCAGCTGGCTTCAGCCCTCTCATCTGCTACAGTGCATGCTCACTGATTCACTACTACTGCTGTCTGATGGTCTGGTCATGTGGATTCAAAGCTAAATACTTTGCAATATAAAGATGGTAATTATCACATTAAAATAACACAGAAATAAGACTTTGACTACAACATCATAAAAACAAATGGTTAAATTGTGTATAAATCAGTATGGAGTGGTAGACTTAACATGGTCCTTTTGTTCTTCGATTTCCTTTATACTATATTGGAATACTATATTTTATAGTGCTGGTGGACATATTTGGGTGGGTGCCAGCTCCCAGTGGGTGGGTGTGGTTTTTTGACTGTGAATAGTGTGCCTGGAGGGATCACTCAATGGCCTCTTTGTATGTCATGAATACGTGATGTTGTGACAAAGGTGAGAGGGGATGTCTTTAGTGTGATTTGGATGTCAGCAGGAGGTCTTCAATATTTCAGATGAAGTATGGAGGAGGAGGGAAGGAGGAGGGTTTTTTGATATGTTGTCTAGAAATACACCAAACAAGAAAGCCTTGCAGGTCCTGGTGATTTTTGCTTTTTATTGCTTTTGGGCTGTTGATAAACAGGAAATCTGAATTTGTAACACACACACAAACACACAAAACAGACTGTGTTATGTTCTATCAAAAAATGCATTTTCTTTATCACATAAATATGGTTAGGGGTAAAATGAACGACACAAACATCAAACATGTGCAAGCGTGTCCTGGGTCAACTGTGTTGACATTAGGGGTTATCAGGTGGAAAATCACTGATACCAGTTCACTGGAGGGAGTCAAATGTTGGCTAAACTAACTAACTAAATTCAATGTCATGACTTTTGGCTTAATACCCTGACCCTCAGCTTTTGTTTCACAGTGGAAAGGGGATGCAGGGATTAAAGAGGGGAATAATAATAATTAAAATTTAAAACATATCCACACCACCATTTCATATAATCCAGCAAATAAAAGTACAGAGAATAAAATTGAACACAATACCAAAAAATACAATAAAATAAGACAGTAAACAGTAAAATAAACAAATACAACACATAAAACATCTGTCTAACACACGGCCATGTGTGTAACACAAGAGGATGGACAGATTTGAGGATTTGTTCCTTTGTGAGGCGATTTTACAACATCTGCATTTTATGAGCCCTCCATTCCCACCACTTCTTTTCTTTTATCTCTCTTTTTCATTCTTCTTCTCTATGTATCCTTTAAACCCTGATCTGTTCATGTTACAACCATTTCACTCTCCACACATTTCTCTTTCTCTCCTCCTTATTCTGTCTGACTCTGTCACTGCAGATTGGTTCACTTTTCCTCAGCTCACATGGAAACGCCCATTTAATTGCAACCCCTTACAAGTACCCTAAATGCACTTGGTAGATGACCCTTATGTTGTTCTAATCGTTGATTTATTGGTATTCAACTACTGTAATAAATTGTATCACAAGTCAGTACTACACCTTTTTGTTTCTTTCTTTATCACCTCTCCTCTTCCTTTCTTCTCTAACACCACATCTTTTCTGTCTCTCTGTTGTTTGTCTTGTCTGCTGATCTTTTTCTGTCAACATCTTTAACCTCTTTCCCTCTTGTCTCTCCTCCCCCCAGCCTCCCTCTCTGTCTGCCTGCCTCCATCCTGTCTTTGTGGATGTGATGGGTAGAAACTGACAGGGGGTAACAAACTGATTGGGATATTTCCTGTTCAGACAGAATGGGCTGACTTTGGCTCACAGTTCTGGAAGAGCTGCAGAGGATTTGGATGGCTTGACATGATGTGGTCTTGTTGTCTGCTCTGCTTTGTTTTTCTTGTGTGAGATGCTTTTGTGTGAATATACTTATAAACCTACAGTGCTATTGTGGTGATGCTAAGTCACCCACTTAGCATCATGGGGAATCCATATTAATGATTAGGGCAAGACTGATAATGAACTTTTATTAAAAACTGGCATCTGATATGATGGATATGGTGCAGTTTGACTGATTTAATATGTGTCATTATAGTGTTGTCTCATTTCAAGATGTCCTTTAATGCCTCACTCCACTGTGGTGTGGTTTGTAATGTGCAATTAGAAACGGCAAAGGACCAATTTCATGGAGGAGATTTTACAGGTGTAACAAATAACATTAATGATGGCTCTGTTCCATTTAGGTGTGCCTGAAAGCAATTACAGTGATCCAGCATGAACAATACCAGAGCCCTGGGGGTGAAACGCCTAAATTGGATGCAGCCATGATCAATATTATTGCACCTGTGTTTAACAGGTCAAAAATGTCTGTGAGAAAGGTTGCTCGTTAACAAGTTTTACTTTCCATTTCCACTGGTAATAGTAGTAGTAGTAATGGTGGTAGATGAGTCAGTGCTTGAATTACAACAATTTGGGCATACAAAGTGCAGGATTTAGACACTTGAGTCCAGGGTTCGCATCCTGAGTCCCGTGTGTGGTTAGGTTTAGGTCACAAAAGCACTTTGGTTAAGGTTAGGGAAAGACGGTGGTTTAGATTAAATGTTAACACGTTTTGTCTCAAGTCACTGCTGACTTTTTCTGTAGTGCATTTCTGTTTTTCTGAGTGCATAAATGTAACCATATTTACAATATCCGTATTGTAAGTTCAGATATTTTGGAAGAAAACAAATTAAATACATTGTCTGTGAACCTTTTACTGACACGTTCGTCAACATTTTTGTGACTTGCCAGACACGTAATCTGGGCAGGATTACTTTTCCTCCAAAATTTAGCTGTTACAAGCTGTTAAACATAATTTATAGGTGACAGGGTTGCCACTGTACTACTGCATAAAGTGGAAACACAAGGAACATCCTTGTACCAAAGCCACACAAGGTTCCTTAAAGTGCAGGTTATGGGAAGCAGGTTGTTCCTGGAAAGGAACTAAAGGTCTAGTTCAATCAGAAAGCTTAGATTTCTGCTTGTGCGTCAAAAATTGTATGTCCATAACTAGTCTGTGCTGAGCATGGCTGGTATTGTAATTTGACAATGTGTGCAGATGAATTATTATTGGAATCACTGTTGATATTTCCTTTTACAAATTAGTAATTTGTGACTTTAGGTTAATAATTCTTGCACGCAATTGATGCCCCCAAATGCTGCATGTGCAAGCTATGCAGGCTATTTCAATATTTGAATTCAAGCATACTGTAGTAGTTCTACAGCAGTAGCAATAGTAATATTGTTGGGTTTTCAATTTCAGTGCTTTTCCACTTTTTCCACCCCAATAGAAATCAAATTCTGTAGGAAACAGTGAATATTTGGAATATTTTATTTTTGATTAAAAGCACAAAATATCAGCCTCAGTCCAAATGTATTGGCCTTCCAAGTTCTATGCCCAGGTCCGTCAGACCGAACTGATGACATGTCTTACAGGTATTCCCATTGCTGCAGGTGGCAGTCATCATTTATTAAGAAGCCTCATAAAAGAGGCTGCGTGGATACAGGAAGTGCTTCAGTTCACTCCGGGAACTCTGGGATTGATTTTTCTGGGATCAAGATGCAGGATGCATCCCCTCAGGGTTGGAAAAATACACACACGCACACACACACACACACACACGCACACAGACGTATTTGGCCAGTCAATCCTCTCCTCTCTCCTTTTTACAGCTTTCCCTCTGCTGTTTCTTCCTTTTCATCTCCCCCCTCATGCTTCACCCTCTGGGACATCTTTTTTCATTTTTTATCACCTTTCTTCCTCTCTGTCCATCCCTGTCTTCTCCTCCTTCTCTTTTCCATTCTGTCTTTCTATAAAATAAAACCAGGGAACCTGCTCGTCTTCCCACTGCATCCCCACTTTGTCTCCTCTCCTCTCCCACTCTCTCTTTTCATTCACTCTTTCTTTCCCTTTCGATTAAAAGTAGGTCATTCTGCAACATCGAGCTACAGCTCCTGCCAAGCATGACATCCACATATACACACGTATCGCCTGGCAACCACATGCTCACCACGCACCCCCTCCATCCTCGTTTCCGCCATCTTACCTTCCCTGGAGGTTGTGCTCGGTGCAGAGGGCTGGGTTTGCAATTTGATACCGCTTTGTTTTGTCCCTGCTCTGGTTCCATAGAGGAGCTGAGGGTTAATTGAGCAAGGCTTTGTTTAGGAAAGAAGGGTTAATTTCACACATACATACATAATGTCTGTAGATGTTCAGTGGAAGGGTTCAGTAACAGTCTACAACGCTGAATCTAATCTAAATGTTTTAAAGGGACCTAAACCATTTTTTGTAAAGGTGAGCTATAAAAATGAGGGTTTGATTCATGTAATTTAATGGTTTATATTGAATTCTTGTGCCAAACTACAATATTGTTAACATTATCATGCCCAGTGTTACACACACAGTTTTATTTGTTTCAGGAGGGAAAAGCTTCAGCAGCAGCAGCATTCAGACTGCGTATGAAAGTACAACAAACAAAAATCAAAAAAATGTCCACTTACTAGCAGTTTCTTGAGCTTTCAACTGTATCTCAAGGTCTACCTTAATGGATGGAGCTCAAATGATGATGCAGTACAGAGCTCCAGAAAAAGTAAGTGTAAGTGAATCTTCAAACCTAGTTTTTTTTTTGTCAACCATTTAGGAGACTGTCCTCCCCAAAAATACCACTGTATAGATCGTCTGTGGAAGCAGCCTATTTTTAGGCAGTGACCTATTAAGAGCGAGAAATCCTGTGTAGGGAGGAAATAACACAGCACTTTCACCCAGGAGACTGCTGTTCGTGTCCCGTATGAAACCAAAAGTCAACGTTGACCTATGTACTTAACTTACCTAATTAATGTATTTATTTGAACCCAAACCATGATCTTTTCCTAAACCTAACCATGTAGCTTTGGTGCCTAAACCTAACCAAACTGCTAAACCAAGTGTTTATTGTTACCATGATGACGAAGATTCGGTACGCCTATATATGTTGTTTTGGGAGTCATTGACAAATGACCTATTCTGGTGTTTAGGTTGGAGGACTTGTGTTGGAATTTAGACTTATGGAACATGGTGAAGACTTTCCAGGAACCCAGGAATTAATTTGGTCACTACTATAAAACTATTACTGTTTCTACAACTAAGCACAACTTACGGTGACAGAAGTCAGTGTTTGTATTTGGAGTCAATTCTTGTCTTTATTAATATTTCCATAAAACTGGAGGTAGGCGTGTTGAACAGTCAACAGCAGCATTTTGCTGTAATACTAATGTTGTCAGAGTCCATGTTTGCTTATTGTGTGTCTTCTGGATTAGATCTGAGCTCACTAACACGGAGCTGTTCAGCAGCAAACTCTCACATCTCAGATTTCAGAGCCCCTCACCAGCACATAAATGCATCACAAGTCAGAGTTCACGCTTTCAACTGCATTACCACACAAGGATAATGTTGTCACAGATGTTACAAATTATATTCGCTGTGATGGATTACCTAAGCAAGTTTCTGCTTGTTGATTTTCATAAATGAACTGAAGTAACTGTAATGGTTGTCAGTATGGTAGGAGAAACAGATTTAACAGTCTGCAGCACTGCTGTATGCTTTAGAAAATGTTGGGTTATAAAGAAGAAAATATGTGATTTGTAGGAATAAAACATGAAATAAACAAACAAAACAAAACACACACATAACTAATACTTCTTAGTTATAGGATGACAAACTGTAATGATGCAAATAATAGTGAACACATTTAGAAACGACGTAATTAAACTATTTCTGTGCTTTACTGAATATTGAATCTGGATTCACAAATACTACTTATGTTACACACAAACATAAACCCAACACCTCCCACACTTTTCCCAATTATCTCATCTGCTCCTGAGAGTGGTTGTGATGGCAACCCCATTAAAAATCATCTATACCAAAGAAATGATGTCATTCTCATTTCCCCCATAACCTCTTTAGCATGTGACCCGTGACCTTCTAGTGCATGTATGAGCTATTTATTGCCATGACCTCGAAGTCTGTGTGAGTGTCTGTGTGTGTAGCACAGTAATGGACTGGGTTCAAAGGGTAATGGGGAGGTTGGAGATGTATGGCGGGGGTGGGAGGTAATATGCATGTATGGAAGTGTACATAACACATGCACACATATACACACCTCTGGGACAGCCATTAGTGAACTGGTGAGTGCTAGACCTGTTTTGGATCAGCAGGGAATAGCAGGTGATGGACTGGACATCAAAGTGCCCACACACACACACACACACACACACACACACACACACACACACACTCCTTATTGTCCCATGAGGCTGTTGAAAAGAGGTCAGAGAGAGCTACACTGGGGTGTGTTTGAGGGAGAGCATTGACAACATCAGTCATTTCTTTATTCACCTCACACATTCAGTACAGTCTATACTATGTGCAATCTGTGTGGAAACACACCTAGTTGCTGCTGGACAAATGTTTATACTATTCATTTAGACAGAGCTGCCATGCTGGCTTCATCTGTTATTTCATTTTATAGGAAAACTCCAATATTTTAGGACATTTGTTATCTTACCCAGAGTCAGATGAGAAGATTCATCAATTTCACCTCTGTGAATCTGGTACACAGTTACGTAAGTAAGCTACCTCAGAATAGTATCCACTTGTGGTATCAAAATTGCTTTTATGTAAGTAGCCATACGGTGATCTCATTAGCGACCCTATCATGTCTGAAACCGTAAGGAGGCTTTGAAAATTAGGAGAAACTTAATTAACACTTTTCTGATTGATACACAAACACTGTTTTAAGGACATTGTACATCAATTGCCTGATGGTTCCAAGCGTAATTTATGATTGGCATGTGGCTCCATTTCTGGCCAACCATGACACGATCGTCTTGGTTGAAATTTAAATTTACACTCAACTACACACTGCAACAATCAGAATGTGGACCATGCAGGGGCTGAGGATGTAGTGAAAAGCCTTACACTAAATGGGACACTGCATGCCTTACCCAGTCTTTTGTCTAACCAATACACAGCAACCTCACAGTCAACTTTAACCTTAAACCAGTGAGCCAAAACATAATTTTTTGACATTGTGCTGCTGCAATGGTCAGGTCAGTTTGGGCTCAAAGAGGATGTTGTTAGGGGGGAAGTTGGGTCAGAACTTCAGGCTCAGGTTCCCAAGCACAGCTAAGACAGTGCTGCTGCTAAACAAGATGAGGAGAGTCTCTGCTGTGTATATTAGTAGTATTACACAGCGCTGCAGCCTCACACAGGGAATGCTACTACTGTGCCCTTTGGTAATGCACTTAAGCCAGTTAAACATTTCTCCCCCAGATGTTCAATATGTGCCATACTGTAGTCAGAGGGGGGTGCACTGCTTAAACACATAATGGATGAACTCTTTAGTCATCAGATCAAGTTAAGGATGATGTAACAGCTTATAAATAGGGATGTTTTGAAAGTTTAAACTCTAAATACACTTTGTGTAACAGCTGAGTACACTGATGGATGCATTTACATTCATACAGTATGAAGAATTGTATTGAAAAATTAAGTTATCCAAACAAAAGGAAATCTTATTATTGACGTGCTGCGTTTAGCAAACCATATCAAAGCAGTGGCATATTTAAGTCTCCATTACATTAGGTTACTTAGACCCAAAATGCAGTGCAAAAATACATGCACAGATTATGTTTTTGATTTATGTTCAATAACATCCTGTGTTGGCCAGATAACTGAACTGACTGGTAGAGTTTGTGACCCACCACGACCAGAAACCAGGACATTATGTGGCACTGGATTTCACCATGAACAGCAGAATACTTTTTGTTGGATTCTGTTGCAGAGGAATCCAATTTTCTATAATTTATTTACAAAATACTGTTTTTACAGCTAGTAGATGTGCAGTATTGGGGACTTAAATTTGCTGTATGTTGCTGTAAGTCAACTGTGAACTCTGTTGACTTTCAAACTATCAGCAATGAGCTGGGAAGACATTTAGAGATTTGAGGTGCTATTGGGTTCTGTATTAAATCAGAAAGTGCAGCTCCACTGATTTGTTTACAAGTCTTGGGGAGTAATGTAACGATCCTGGCAGAGACCCAAGAGCAAAGACCACACAGCAAACAATAGTAAAGTTCCAAGATCAAGTCTTTACTTTAAACACACAGGTAATTCCAATACAACCTGAATTCCAGGCAAAGGTACAGACAGGGAGCAGGCAAAGGCAGTAGTCAAAACACTGAACATACACACAAGACCGCTTGACACAAAATCAAAGACAATCTCACCCCTAGACAAAGGAAAACCTGAGCTATATATATACAGATGGACTGATGAAGAACAGGTGAGTAATTGAACACAGGTGAACCTAATCAACACTGGCGGGAAAAGAACAAAGACAGGAAGTAAAGCAAAAAGCATCATGAGCAACAAGAAGTCCTTCAAAATAAAACCGGGAATAACCAAGTGACCTGACAAAGTGTGACAGTACTACTGCATATGTGTAAAAAGTTGTATGAAGTTGTGTCTCTAGAGGGAGCTGTGTGAAGTCTGATACATTGCCTCAAGTGATGTCACTTGAGTCAACGTCAGTTGGGGCTGAAGACAAGTTTGAGTCCGACAATGTTATGGCAGTGCAATGCTAATGTACTCTTTTAGTGGTAGATATTTGATTTTCAGACAAATCTTTAACAAGCAGCCCATAACAACATGTAACATACAATAACAGAAAATCAATCATTTGTGGCAGCTGAGTATGTGTGATTTTATTGTATTGACTGAAACACTTTTGCCACTGTAGCACAAACTGTATTGGAGATACAGTGTATTTTTGTGTGCGATTTATATTCCCATAGAGGCTTTTCTGCAGACCTCCAGGCAGACTGTGCTAGTGTGTGTTATGTGTGAGTGGGTGCAGCAGCTGCAACACAGACAAGAAGGACAAAAAGAAAGAAGGAAAGAGCATCCTGTGATCCTGAGGGCAGCGGCTGGCGTACAGACTTGCTCTTTGAAAGCACAAACACATAGTTGAAGAAACAACACTGCTGCAGACAGTCTTGAGGCATGTGTGTGTGTGTGTGTGTGTGTGTGTGTGTGCTGCTGTCTGCTGAGACTAACAAAGACTAATGAGCAGTCAGCACATCTGACTGGAGTCTTCACTTCAGACTTATTTTATTACAAACTGCCTCTCTTTGCACAACAAACTTGAGCTTGTTAAGCTAAAAACATTTATAGTATTACACCATGGCCTGTCAAGGGATCCACAACCTCTGATATGAGCCCAGATATTGCTGGTTTTGAATAATATAATAGCAGGCATTGATTCCATATCTGTTGAACTTTGGTGTGAAGCTTTCTGTTTTCCGATAAATTAACTGCACGTTGTCATTTGCTGGCTCTACAGGATTCAAGGGGTTGTAATATTCTTTATTTGTTCTCATTGTGTCTCATCAGGTCTGCTAAGTGGTCACAAAAGAGTGGGTGGACAGACAGACGATAAGTGTCCACATCAGTGAAGGTAAGTCAGTGTTTCTGTTAAATCAGTGCATGTAGACCACTAGCAGACTACTGTATTAGTAATGTACATTCACAGTGATCCCCTCCACCACGCTGATTCTTTACATATTCTTCAAATGAAGCAGAAGAAATTTTCATTTGTCATGACGTCTAAAAGTCTTACAAAATAAGTAATGCACATGCATTTACACAACAAAATAAAGTCTGTACTTAAAATAATTTTTGTAGGCTACTCAGTGTTGCCAGATTGGACTGGAAAAAAAGTAGCCCAATCAGAGTACAGAACCTGCCCAATTGTCAGAAAGGTAGCCCAATTTTTCATTTAGGAAGGGTTTTGTAAGTGTGTGTGTGTATTTATACTGTAGATATATGTATATAAATATATATGTGTATATAAATCGGTCATTATCAGTGTAATAAGTTTGCCTAATAGAAGTCAAAAAATGAAATAAAAGTCTCTTAATTTTACATTAAATGTTACACATCCAACATTCACTCATAAGAACAATCTTTTATCACACAGCTATGATTCAAAATTGGAATAGGAGAAAAGTGTCAACCTGGTTGTAATAAACTGAAATGACATTTGGCTTTGTTATCATTGTGTGTCAAACTGAGCCCACTTAACTCAGTGTCCTCTCAATCTCAATCATACTAGTCAGATGAGAAGAGGGGACGATTTATTGGAATATATCCTAACTTTTCATTGGTGGAAACTGCCCAAATGGCACAAAAAGTAGCCCAAATTATCACAACCCACCCCAAACAATTTTGATCTGCCCAATAAAAAGTATCCCAGTTGGGTGTAAAACCCGCACTGTTTGTACTTCTGTGACTTATCAGAAAAGAGTCTTTACAAAAAACAGGTTACCTGAAAATGACAGCTTAAAAACGTCCAGCTGGTCAATATTAAACTTGAAAGTAGCCTCACCTTAAGTTGTTGTCTAGCTGATGACTGATTGAGCCTTTTGCCTTCAACATTTCCTGGTTGTAGAAACCTCAGAAAGGTTTTCTGTGGTTTTCCTCTGGCTGCTTTGATTGATTACTGTACCGTGTGGAAGTCTGACCAATCACAGACTCATCTTTTATTTATTACAAGTGTAGGCAATTATCTAGTCAATAGGCTAACATGTCAAGATTTTCTCTATGTTCTTATTTCATAAAAGTTTATCCATGTTTTTAGTGTAAGTGGTTGTAATTTCAGCAGGGAAGGGCCACCAACTAAAACTGGCGTCTTTGTGGGTGTGTATTACCTTCCTGTGGTTGCTTATTTACCAGTTTGCGATTTACTTTGACTGCTTCCTTGCTTGTACCTACAGTATTTATTTTTGCGTGCGTGCAGTGCTCTCAGTAGCCATGAGCGTAGTATGGTGCTGAGAATAATTGTTTGTGACGGGTGGAGGGCTATTTTTGGGTGTTTGAAGAACAGAATTGGTGATGCTGTGTTGGGGGTACAAATGGAGGTCACAGAAACGATTGAGGGGGCAGTTAATGTGCCTCCAGCTTTGCCACTGTCTCAGAAAGATAAAAAAGATTTGTCTAGAGAAATGTACAGGGTTTGTATTTAGAACAATCTTTTTCAGCAAGAGGGTAAAGAATTTGATTCTTCACAGATTGAAATCCACCCATTGGTGAAAATAGTGGCCATAGGTGATGTGTATATTGCCCTTATCTAATAAATAATAAATCCCACATTTTTGTTGGTAAAGTTACAAATAGGAATTTCCAGTTGACTCAGTCAAATGCTTTTCCTGCATTAAAGGTTCTATGTGGAGTTAACAGAAAGTCATTTTTATTAATGACACCAGTGGGTGCTAAATAAACTGCAGTCAGCATCCTGTTGCTCGCGCTCGTACTCCAGAACGTTACTATGTGTAATGTTCCTATATTTTCTTTGGGCCATTGGCTCCATGATATTAACTAGCTTGCCGTTTGCAAATTACTTCAACAGATAACGTTACTAAGCAACCAACTCCAGATCCATGGCCCGTAGCTAAGTTACAGCTAGTTGGCCGCCCCTGCCTTGCATTGCTCTTGGCTAGTAGAAAGCAGTCTTTAGTTACACCTTTGCTTTGTACCGTTACATCATTTATTGTTGTGTAAAATCAACACCGTTTGTCATCATACATAAGTTAGCATCATGGATCACATTAGCTGGTGAAGTAATTTGACAAGCTAGCCAAATAACTTATCCACTCAGGTAGTATTTTGCTAGTGATAACATTAGCGAGCAAGCAAGCTGAGGTTAGCCAGCTAGCTGTAACTTAGCAACACTGCATTAATCTGGCATCGATGTGTTTTGTGAAATGTTGTTGTGTTTTCTGAAATGTTGTATTTTCTGAAATGTCTTTGTGTTTTGTCAAATGTTGTTGTGTTTTGACCTTCAGAGCCACCGTAGGCAATGCACTCAGGAGCGCGCATAAACGTCACATCCTTTGGATTTTCCATATATAAGTATAATAAGACCTGGATAGGGCACCGTCACTCAGCCTTGCTTCCAATTCTTCCCAGTGGCCACTGGCAGTATTGCAGCAAAAAATTCCCCTGCAGCCCAAAAAGTATACTCCCCATAGGCCTCCATTCTAAAGGAGATGTCTGTAAAACTGTTGACAGGACAGCAAACTCATGACTCTTTCTATTTTCTTTCATGAATTTTTGATCCATGGAGGTTTAATATTTGTAAAACTTTCCTAGAGCTGAGAAAAGCCATTTAAAAATCTGTTACAGGCAACTGAGAATGTCGGGGAAGGTCTCATTTTTAAAGTTACATTACAATCCATTGGCACATTGGCAATACAAAGCAATTAATACATAGAAATTGGTACACATTGTACTTTTAAGTGACAGAATCACGGTGTTTAATTTTTGCTACATTGAAGTAGCAAAGCTGAAGCTTTAGCTAATACTAAGCAGAACAAGGATGAAGCTCTGCAGACACAAACACAAGCATCCATGCGCACACAAAGATACAGACCTGCTCAGTTTTCAGGCTCGGGCATTAAAATTCATATGTACTCCACATGCATGATTACACACACAATCATTAAATAGGATTCAAGTGTGAAATGAGGGGTTTTCCAGTTTTGGGACATGTTTACACACACATATACACACTAAAATGCACTCTCAAAATCTGCATGGAAAACTGTAATTTAGTCTCCTCAGCCCTGTCTACACTGTATTTGTCCCAGAAGAGCATTATTAGCACTCAGCGTCATCCAAAATGACTCTTTATGGAATCTCCCAGTGCTGGAAACAATGGAATAGTGGCAGTTGGCACAAAGACTGTGTGAGTGGACTGTACTGGATTGGGGATGGGCTTAACTGAATATAAATGCTCTCTATGTTTCTACATTTTCATTATGTACTGTAGTGTCTGCAATACCGGTATATCCTCTTTAAAAGAGCCCCCTCAAAGAGCAGATCCTTTTTGGCCAAATTTTAACAGTAAAACCAGTTGTTATAAATGGTTAATTCCTTGCATGTCTCCGAGACCAGGAAAATAATCCTAAAATGAGCCCAAATGCTGATTAGGCCTTGTGTTTGCAGCTGTAACAATCAAGCTTCAATCATGCTAATCGTGCTTGCCTTCACAGTTCATTTGATGGTGAGGACTTTTTTAGCTCTTGCATTTCAAGTGGCCTCGCTTAAGAAAAAGAAAACCTGTGAAGGCTATGATAAGAAATGGAGTTGATTCATTCTACATTTGGCCTGACAAGACTGGGAAATGTAATTGACTTCAATAGACTTTATGGTACCAAGTCATGATAAAACTTTCTAGTGTATTAATGACAAGGAGCTTTTTTTTAGAAATCACCCTCTCATCTTAAATAACGGAAGAAGTCTCATTTAGCAAATGTATGCTAATTCCCTGCAGTTTCTAGAAGTAGGTTAACATTTTTATCTTTCTTTTATCTTTCCATTCTGAGCATGCTTCTGGCAAAACTCATGGCAGGTCACTAAGAAGTGCTCACTGACAAACAATACATACCGTATACACATAATGCAAATTAACATGTTAATTTTAGAAATAGCCTGCAACAGACCAGTCTGTTTCTGTTAGAGTCTGTAGCACGAGAGGCAAAAGGAGAGGCCAGACGAAATCTCAGCCATTTGTCTAATGGTTTCCATGATGCACTCATTAATGTAATGTTGGGAGAAGTACTCAGTGTGTGTTTGTATGTGGGATGATAATGTGTGCCTGAGGATGTGGACCTCAGGCTAAAGTGAATTCTGACCTGGTTGTGTTTTGGTTAGTCTATTATTCTATTAGTCATAATGTGAAACAACCTTCAGTGGAGTACACTACCACACTGTCAGAGCAGCCTGCCAAACCAAACCCGCAAGCTCGGTGCAGGACTTGAATCGGTGCATGAATGTTTGTGTCCTCCAGACTACCCTGTAAAACCATTTACCCACACACGGTCCCTTCATTCCTCGGAGCCACTGCAATGACCAGGACTGCACCAGTTCTTTGTGACTGACACCAACTGAGGTCAAAATGCTGCTCTCCTGTTGTTGCCCTGTGACTGGGCCCTTGAAACACTGACTATGTTTACATGCACAAAATATTCAGTTTTTTGAACAAAACAATATTCCTACTAAGCTGTTTACATGGCTAATGAAAATGAATATTCCACTAATATTCCCATTTAGATGCATACTCTGTTTGACAGGGGTCGATGTCCTAACATGTCATTTATCACGTCAAAATATGGAAAAGTAAAACGGCTGGAGCTGTTTGAACCATTTTGCTTCTTTGTGTCAAAATAGGATTTTTTTTCAGCGTTTTCCACCAGTGGTGGACTTGTTTACAATTTGCAGTTTACAGATTATTTACAGTTTAATCCTTAGCAACCCAACAGTTGGCTAAAGGTTAGCCTATATACTACCCTTTAGCTTCATTGTCTGAAATGGATAGATAGTCAAGTTCAACACTGGTGTTGTATTGGGATGTATTTTTTACAAGATGGTTCCATTATTCTGCTCCACTCATAAACTGTATGGACATAACGGTAACACTTCACAATAAGGGTACATACATTATACATAACGCAGTAATGAGCATTAACCAACAGTTAATTAACTGTTAACTAATGTGTCTATCAATCATTTACTAATGGTGTTCATGTTAACTAAGGTATTAATTTATACATTATTTGATAATTTATAAATATGCTATTAACATTCATTAATACAATAATAAGCATTAAGTAACTGTTAACAAATTATGTTGTTATCATTTATTAGGGGTTTACATGTTAATTAAGGTACTAACTAATATTAGTAAATTGTTGATAAAGATATGAATTAACATGTATGTCATGACATTATTATAATGTTAATAGCATCTTTATAAACTATTAAATAATCTATAAATGAATACCTTGGTTAACTTAAACACCATTAGTAAATGATTACTAGACACATTAGTTAACTGTTAATTAACTGTTAGGTAATGTTTATTACTGCATTAACTAATGTTAATTAATGTGTATTGTAAAATGTTACTGACATAACATTAGAAATTCCTCTCATATAATCATATCCATTACAACGCCATCAATAACTTTAAAATTCTTGATGAAACAAACCTCTATGACACAGGTCCACAACTACTGAACATTATAACCTACACAAAGACCGTATTTGTTGCAGGGCTGCTGTGTTTTTGTTGCATTAGATTGTGCAATTTTACAGTACCTAATAAACTGAATACTCAATGTAAATATATCTAATATACCATTAATTCCCTATATAGATTAATAGATTTCTGATCACTGTCTGCTGTATGTGCTGGTGTGTCTTTGACATGACTCCTCAACATCCGTGGGAGCCTCTGTCATTTCTAGTGCTGGGTATCATTTGAAATGTTTTGATACTATTATATGAGACAAGTTTCATGTTTTGGGAAATATTCTTATTTGCTTTCTTGCTTGAGTTAGATGAGAACATTAATACAACTCTCATATACCGCCCTCTAAAGCTCACTCATTAGCACTTTATATCTTGTTTGTTTCATTTGTAGAAAACCGAAGTGTAAAAACGACAAGATGTAGTTTTACGGAGAGTTACGCGGGGGACTATTTCTTGGCCGGGTGCACTGAGTCTTCCCAAAGTGAATTAGTGTAGTCCCCAAAACTTTGAACTATTCCTTGAAGACAAACGTGTGAGTATTTAAGACAACTCTAGGTCTGGGGTTTTTTGGTGTTTTTTTTTTTTGCAATTTTCATGTGATAAACATTTGTAGAACGTGAGTCTGCCAATATTTGTGATCAGACTGTAAAAATAGTTGGACATTAGTTTTGTAAAACGGGCCCCAGGTTTTTGCAGCCTGCAGTATATCCGCTATTTTCCACTGCCATGTGAGGTAATGTGTAGTATATAGTATGTGATGTTCACTGACCCTTTTTCTCGCCTGTATGTTCACTCAGCTTCAGTATATCACTGTGTGCTATCATTTATAATGCACTGCAGTGTGTAGAGAGGGTTCCACATATGGAGAGAAACACTGACCTATTTCAGAGCTTTCGCTCCCATTGTCTTTCTTCTCTGCCCATGTTTCTCTCTTTTTCTTTCCTCTTTATCATGATTTCGCTCTCTCCATGACTTTTATGCTGGGAATAGATCTACAATGCAAAGCAGATTTCTGTCTTAAGGCTCATATTGGACTGTGTGGCTTGTACTTTTCCTAATCCCTTCCCTCTACTGTTCTTCCTCTCTGGTGTGTGTGTGTGTGTGTGTGTGTGTGTGTGTGTGTGTGTGTGCTGAAAAGAGTTCAGTAATTAACAGAGATAGTTGTGATCAGGTTTCACAACAGCTGGGCTGTGGACTTTTATGTATGTGTGTGTGTGTGTGTGTGTGTGTGTGTGTGTGCGTGTTTGTGAGGAATGAGGGTGTGTCTGTGTGTCTTCATTCATGTGTGACCATGTACTGTACCTCCCCATGCGTCTGCATCCATGCATGTTGTGTTTTTGTGTGTTTGTGTGTGATTGGCACCTCAAGCCAGCCAATGGGGTATTAGCTCCCCAGGGGCAGATTAGCTATTTAGTTGAATAGTGTTGGATTGACATACCACCAGATGGTTTATGCATGTGTGTGTGTGTGTGTGTGGTAGGTGTTTGCAGGTTTTGGGTGAAATCTGACTACAGCCCTCAGGCCAAAAAGCTGTTGTGTCCCCTCTGTTGAGAAATCTGTCTGTTATTTCACAGCTCATAGTTCTCACAGAGATAAAGGCTGATAATAAAATTGTGTGTTTTTTGACCATTTGATAACATTTGAGCAAATGTTTGTATGATCATCAGGAAATAGCATTGTAAGAATGATCCTAATGGAACCACAGCGCTGATATGCTTCATGCCAATAATTGTACATGTACAGTAGGGCGTAGAAATAATAATAATAATCAAAACATTTCTTTTAAGGGAGCCTTTGCTTAATCAACAGAAAAAGAACTATCAATGAGCCAGAGTTAGCTTAGAAGGCATAGATATCTAATGCTAAAACTTAGGGCCAAATCGCTGTGTAACAGTGGAACAAGTAGAGAAAAGTTGAACAAAGTCAACAAACTGACTGTTTTCAGCAATGATCTATCTAAAGTTTGGTAACATTAGCTAACTTTAGCCACCATAAGCCACTGGCCATACCAGACCAAGTAAGGCTATAGCAGCAAAACCCTCTGAATGTATTGAATTGAGCAAAGGTGCGTTTTATTGCTTATGAATTAAACTTTTCATTTGTAAAAGGGAGAATTTATTGTTTTTTCTTTCAAAAGTAGTATTTCTTTTTGGAATCATACTTATGGAATCATAACAGCTGTGGTAATTGTTACTATATTTAACATTTTAAATGAGGGATCTGAGTCCAGTTTTCTCTACAAAGGATATTACTTTATTTATTTTAATTGTAATTAAATTTATACATTTCTTTAACTTTCATTCAAACAGCTAGCTCAATAACAGTTGACAGAGTGCACCCAGTGCAGTCACAATCTTTGTCAGCACCTCCTTTGTGGTATGTTACATCCTCCACCCTCATTTTCCCATATTTTCCTGGAGATTTGAAATGGCAACCTTATGGTAAACACCACCCCCACACCTGATTATTATTTTTTAATTTATCGTGTTGTCATAGCTTTGAGCTCTGGTGTGATTTGAAGCAGAGTGAAGGATTGATCCTCATAGGGGGTGGCAGCATGGGGGACAGGGATTAACAGTGGGCAGGTGGTCCTGGTATGGTTGCCAGTACACAGACCTGGCTGTCATGTGGAGGTGTTGGGGAGTAAATTAGAAATCTTTGGCTTGTGGGCTAGCTGCTGAATAATGGAGTAGGGTAGCAGGAAGAAGAGTTTAGACCACTGAGTGTAGAAAAACATGGATGTAGTGTCCATGTTGTCACCGGCCTACAAGTTCCTGCAGGGTCAATCTAAAACTTCTATGCAGGTTTACCACTTACTGCCATCTTTGCCAGCTACTGAGGCCAGAAAGTCCTAATTTAGACAAAAGGCAAAGAAGCTTGGTGGGTGGAGTTGAGACACTTGTCAGTTAAGCAAACACGATCCAAAACATACAGAATCTCTTTCATCCTAAGTGAAAAGATAATTATTGATAAAGACTGCAAGAATTGAACCTAGCTTTTGACACCCTGACCTCTGGAAATTTTTCTTACAGACATGTTTCCCCTTATTTTTGTTATAATCTGTGACCTCTAGTTTGACATCAGTAATTTTACAAGTCAGCCAGTAAGTTAATAGTACTGTACTATTACCACCACGTTACAAGACAATGACTTTCTGAATATGGATGTTCCACTGACAGCATTTAAATGTGACTAGTCCATTATGGCAACCAACTGCCAAACAAATCTCCTCCTCCTTATTTGGAGAATTTGACTTCATCATCTGACCTGGATTCATAGGGATTGTCTGGTGGTGGGACAAAGACCGATATCAGGGCCTCTCAAAAGTTTAAAAAGTTACAAACCTTAAAAAGCCTTTGAAAAGACAGACAGTAGGGATGACTTTTTGGTAAGATGCAACGACCAAATACAGTGGGCGACGCACCTTGTTTGCCACTGCAGGTGTCGACACTATTAGACAAATGGATGTTGAAGCATCAGCACTAAGTTTTCTGTTTTTTCTCACTGGCATTATACATTATATTAGTATATGACTGTACTCCAAGGATTTAATATTTGAGATAAGTAAATTCAATTTGTTTGTTCAATTTTTGTAGGGATGAGACCTGTGAGCCAAATGTCACTATGGTGAGAGGTTAAGTGGTAATATGGAAGTATTTTGATGTACTATAAAGTCTATAAACACCCTTTAACTGTAAGCTAAGTTGTAGTAAGTAAAAATTATGAAAATATACATTGTCCTGATATCTGTAGCGCGGCTGTTGCTCAGGAGGTAGAGTGAGTCGTCCATTAATCCCAGTGTTGGTGGTCCTCCTGTCCACATGTCGAAGTGTTCTTGGGCAAGACGCTGAACCCTAAGTTGTGTGAATGTGTGTGTGAATGGGTGAATGAGACCAATCTGTTAAAGCGCCTTGGGAACCATTAAGGTTGAAAAGCGCTATGTAAGTGAAGTCCATTTACCATTGTAGTAAAGACATTTCAATGATAAATGATCCCGTCATCATTCTACATTTTTCCAGGAAGGAACTTGTGATTGGAGCCTGATCCCACTTTATGAATCAGTGCCATAGAGCTTCTCCTTGGCTTTGTTTCTAGGCTGCTCTCTCTAGGGAGCCACACAGGGACTCAGCTGGAAATGTAGGCCAGAGTCGACACACACTCTCATGCCAGAATACATACACAGCTACACACTCACCCACACACACAAACAGTTTATACTGTAGATATACTTTACGATCTACTACGCTGTCTTCATCCTATAACCATCTGTCCCTGTACTCACAGGTCCTCGGCGTGGCTGTTAGGAGAACCTTCTAGCCAATCAGCAGAGGTGAGGGGGCGAGGCCGGCCAATTGGAGGGGGCAAGATGTTTGGGCAGGGTGGGCATGTGGCCCTGGCTCTCATGTCATTACTGCTGCTACTGTGGCGCGAGGCAGCACCCATCGAAGTCCCACAAGACCGTAAGTCACTCAGCAACTATCACATCCACTTAAATGCAATATGTTACAGCAAATGGTGATACAAATGCCATACCAAAAACTATGACAATTAATTTGGTTATAGGTAAATTGGGATAGATGGCTCAGATAGGTTTGTAATTGGGGTTACACAAGGATGCTCAGTGCTGCTAGGATTGCTGCAGCCCCATTTCCTTGACTGTCTGGAAAACAGCACTTTGGACAAATAAGGGTGGAAGTACTAGAGTATTTTTTAGATATACTTCATTTGGTGTCAGATTCAGCCAACCATTTTTAGCTCACATTTTTACAAACTCTTTCAACTGTATACTGCTGACACAAGCTGGCAGAGAACAAGGAAGCTGTTCCAGTTTGCCTCGTCAAATTAAAAGTTGTTGCTTTTAGCCTTTTGGTAAAGGGCAGATAATTTTAGAACTTATTGCTTCCATTAGACAAAGTGATGTGTTGGCATTGTGAGCTTACAGTGAAGCTACAGACAGGAAACATGGTGGAGAGAGAGGTGCATGACATACAACAAAGGTCCCTGGCTGGACTCAAACAGGGGTACCTTGTGGGTGTGGGGCAGCAGCACCAGAATGAGTTTTTATTATTATGGGAATTGTAGGACCCAGTTGTCTTTGGAGCTTGACCCATACTAGGGGCTAAAAGTCAAGATATCTTCTCTGCTGCATTGATTTCGACCATTCTTTTTTCATTTTCTATTACATTTTCAATTGTTTCACAATTGTACAATGACAAATGATTTGATACTGAGAGAGCCCCAAGGACACCTGGCTTATATGTTCCACACACAACTGCATGCTCTCTCACACACATACGCACACACCCGCAGCAGTCAGCTGTCAGATGCTCTGTATTCTAATTCTCTGCCCCCCCTGTGGCACCATCTCTCTCTCTGCTTTTTATAAGCCTGACCTTTTAACTCTGGACTTCTGATGCTCTATTGATCTGATACACACACATGCACACACCTGCCAAACAGAGACCATTTGGATAATACCCTTATAACCCAGTGACCTCTCCTTAATGTATTCACCACACTGTGATAAACTGACAGGCAGAGATTTTATTTATTTCTGACAAAACTATAATCAGTTGGTCACTTCTAGATAGATTCATTGTTCAGTAGGATACACAGTAAAGGGTTCACGTTGGCTGTGTGATTTGATGTGTGATATTGCATGCAAGAATTTGAATAAATACAAACCTTAGAAATTAAATGTGCCAACAAACTGTTTTAGAGTTTCAATTTCAATTTCTTGAAATGTTTTTCTCATAGGCTTTGGTGCAAAATGGAAATTACAGAATGAAAACATAGAACAGAGAATAAACATAGGATGTCCTCATTAAAACAAAGACTAAATCTTTGGATCTGGAGGAATGAGGTCTGGAACACAAGGATATCAATAAAACTTACAAACATCTTTAACAAACTGCTTGTCTTCATCAGAATAACATTGTTTTTATAAATGTTAGTTGTTATACAAGCTATATTTATAACCTTGTACCCTTCAGTTTGAACATCATCACAGAGACAGGTTTTAAATTTCTGGTCAACATTTTCAAGTAGCCGAATCAGAATCAAGCCAAGGCCAACTGGCATAACAGATCAGAAACCTATACTGCCAAAGCAGTACAGAAAAATATTAACATTGACAGATGATTAGCAATAAATATACAATAGTATGAATAATGAATAAAGGCATTAAATAACAATTATATCCAATTCAACTTATAACCATACAGGACAGAAAAGATGGAATGAGTCCAGTAGATAGAATAAGAATGTACTTTCAATGTACTTGCACACAGTTGCAAGATCAATTCTAATATGGGTCTTTTAATTGCACCATTAGGCATTAAATGTATATCAAAAAGACCATCAGTGCCCTTTTGGTAGGTGTACTGATCAGATTTATCTGATAGTGATGAGTTTTTCAGCTTTGCAATGCACGTCATCACATTTTTGTATGGCAAAATGATGCTATATGACAACATGTAAAATGCCTAATGACTCTTCCCTTGTAGCTTTTTGTCAAAGCCAACCAAGGCACCACATGTTTCACAGTGTATTGATGGTTTAATTCAGTATAATGAGAAGCCCCATCCCCCTCTTTTCCTTATGTCTCCTCATCTGCTTCACAGCAAACTGCACTCTTGACCTTTATTGATGAGAGCCTTCCACACATCCCTACAGGACACACATTCACACACACTCCATCTCTACATAACAATATCTAAAGGGCATATGATGAATGCTATTTAAATTCAGTAAATAGGTCGGTGGAGTTTCACTGTAGCTGACAAAACACAGTCATCATTATTAACTGGATCAAATATACAATACATGCAGGCAAAACATACAACACATAATAGTGCATAGCAGCATAGATGTAAGCATGCATACATGTGCACACACACTACACACTTTATATCAAGACTCATCTGTAATTGTCATGCAAGCACAAGGTCAAGCTCCCGACACAGGATTGCTTCATCATTGTGTGCATGTGTGTCAGGCTTAAATCATAAATAAGTCCATATTACTGCTAAATATCTACACATGCAGGTACTTAGTACATTTACAGGACAGCATTTGGAAGGTAGGACAAGACATAAGGAATGAGAAATGAATGAGAATGGTGTCTATTGCAGCACTGCCTGCAAATCCTTTCACTATGAAAAAACATCATAATTTATTTTTTACGATTAACACTTGAAGTGATGAATGCACTTGCAAATGACAAGGGAATACAAAATGTAAACCATACTTTGGTGTTTAATTTTTACCTCTTTACTTAAGATTTCATTAAATTATTTTCTTTGAATAACCAAACACTGTCAAAGAGGTAAACTAGGTACAGTAAGCAGGCCTATTGAAGCTTCATGTGCTGGCCTCCCAAATACAGCCAGCAGGAGATTACGGTTCCCTTCTATTACTAATCCATTATTTGCAATTTAATCAAAAGTTGTTTTTGATGTACAATCTAAAGCGTAACGTTTGTGTTGTCTTTCTCTTCCTTGCTGCTCATCTTTTACTGATACGGGAACTCCTTACAGGTGAGTCCTCAGTCATCTTTCTCTGTTTCACTCTCTCATTTTTTAGAACAACTAATTCAGATATTTCATTGCATAAATGCTATACAACATAAGTGTGCACTATAACAGTGGTTCTCAACTGGTCCAGTCTCAGGGTTCAAATTTCAACTTAAACATCAGGTCATGGTTCACACATACTGTAGACCAACTTAACAGCCATTCAGTTGATTTCCATCCATCCCTTCCACCTGTTATTGGATGCAAACCTTGTTGTTGTGCTGCAGCAAGACAGTACAATCAAGGCTTAAAACAACATTTAAAGAAACATTAGAGACGTTGCAATAGCACTAACAAGTAATTCCGGCTTGTTCAGACTACTAAAATTATTTTTGCAATATAACATGAATATGTCTGACAAAAGGAACAGGGCAATCAAGCTGCAGATGATGCAAATGATAAAGAAAAGAAAATGGTTTACAACCCAGACCAGTACTACTTCACTGCACAATATATTTTTTTTCTTTTTGTGTAAGTAAGTAGAACAAAGAATTTAACATATTCTTTGTCATACTGGTGTTCACCTGTACTGTAAAGTTGCAGGTAGTAGTGCCACTACTCTCCAGGATGACAGAAATGGTACCTCAAACTTAAAGCGTTGCTCTGGAAATTCACTACATTTAAAAGTAAAGTTGTTTTTTTTTGACAAAGTTGAACCACCTAGTCGTGACCCACTCAAAATGCACCCCACCAGTTGGGAACATAACATATCATAACATGATGAATGCAAAGTTGTAACATAGTACTATAAATGTTTTTATGTCTCTAATATGATTAACAATCACATTACAATTTGCCCATCCCTCTCTCTGTCTCTCTTTGGCTTTACATTGGACTAACAGCAAAGATCCTACAAGACCGTAAGTGTTTCTTTTTAACATGCCACTGCTAAAGTTTCTGTCCCACCAACTCATTTTGTTGCTTATAGCTCAATGTTGCAGTAGCACCTGCTAATTTGACTGTGTAAAAGAGCAGACATTACACACTGAACGAGTATTTACAGGCTCCGTAGAGGCAAAACACACTAAACACACATTTAGGAAACATTCTGCTGTTGACCAGATGGCTCTGTGGGATACACATTAGCTGACTAGTTTGATTTAGGGAATACACACTTTGCAATCTGTGAATTTTTAAAACATGCACATCAAATCCCCAATATTTGTTAATGATAGATTGGTATATTCCAACAAATCATTGGATGTAAGAAACAGTAATTAATGTGCATGTGAAATACAGTAATATCTCAACACTAGGAATACCAGAATTATACAGTATATAGCAATATAGCATTCATAACTCAGAGGTAGTTAAAAAAAAATGAGCTGATATGTTGAGGAGAAATTTCCATACCAATTATTTCTCTCTTTTATCACAACCAAGCATGCTATAAAAATACTCTTACGGTTGCCATAGCAACATGAGGGATATGTATAATACAATCCCTTTTCAGTGGTGGATGAGATTAGCTATGGTAAATGGTCTCTTACTTATATAGCGCTTTTCAACCGTTGAAACGGTTCCCAAAGCGCTGTAACAGTAATCTCAGCTCAACAGTAGTCTAATTCACCCATTCACACACCAATGGGGACACAGCTGCCATGCTGGCCTCCACCGGGGGCAACTTAGGGTTCAGTGTCTCGCCCAAGGACACTTCGACATGTGGACAGGAGGAGCCGGGATCGAACCACCAACCCTGGGGTTAATGGACAACTCTCTGTGCCACAGCCGCTGGAATAGCTGGAATAACTTCAGCAGGGAAACAGTTCTCTCATCTCTGTGCACTCTGTTAGGCAGGAATTCATTCTTATTGTCCAGTCACAGAGCTTTCTTTTAGAGCACCGAGCTTCTCCTTTAATCTAGCAGGCGGCTGGCCCTCTGAAGTGCTTGTTATTCCGTGTTGTGTGTACAGTATGTGCAAGTGTGTGTGTGTGTGTGCACTTGTGTACAGTGTTAGATTCAAAGCCCTGCAAGGCCCAGTGAGCTAGAAGTGCAAAAGGGCAGTAAGATGTTGGCTAAGTGGTGTATCTGTACTGTTGAGGGGTTTAGCTTAAGTGAGCCATTAATTAATGAATTAATTAATTAGGTACAGTAGACTGATCACGCTGGGGAGGTGGACACTACGATCATTCTTTTATCAGAATGTAAGGCAGGGTTAGACTGATGAATGAGGCTGACACTGGCCTTATGGTAAAATATAAAAAAAGACAAGAAAAAGGATGAATCATTGGAAATGGTTTAAAGGCAAGGCAATATTTTATAGCTTGCTATTGTTAACAAATCACATGAAAAGAAAGAGTATTGTGTGTGTATTAAAGCCTGGTATATCTTCTTCCTCTGTGCCATGGAGCTCAATTGTTGTCCAAAAACTATTAAAAACACATCAATGAGCCACACTGTTGCACTGGGTGACATGTTCCTTCATTACCACGAACACACACACTGTAGTTTATTATGACTCAAGCCCACATACACCGTTCTGCTGCCCCACATACTTACTAGAACACCATATGTGTATTAATCCACATCTGAAAGTAGTCCCCAACAAATGCACCTCCTGTCTGAGTAATGTTTGCTAAAAACTACAGTGTTTTAGGAAATTACTGAGCTCTTTTTTAAAATGGAAAATATATTTGTAAGCCGTTTTTAAAGATTTACTGTACATCTTCAGTAGGAACCACTTGGCTTGGGGCTGAGACACACAGATGGGGTGGAGAAGTCAGAGAGTATTGGGAGAAAGATTACTGCATGTTTGGTTTTTGTCTTTTAATGGGATGTATTCACAATAAAATATAGAATATCACCAGCTTAATCCTTTAAAGCTTCAGAGCATTTTCCATCCTGGTAAGAAAATGATTCTAAGGGGAATCCCTGAATATTAAGTAGCTTTTCAGGTAAAATGGTAATGTTGATAAGTTTTAGCAATAGGTTTCAATCACAAATGGTATCTGCGTTCAGATATCAGCTTAACACTGATGAGGAAATGTACCGGTATAAAGGAAAGCTACAGTTTATTACAACTTGGGTTGTATTTCTGTTATAAATAGGTCCAACGGGTCAAGAAACACCAGTTTATTCACATGATATAAATCACTTTATTTAGAGGTCAAACTGAAAGTGAGCTCACGTAGAATGTCTGTAAAAACCCCTCATTGCACAGAAAAACTGTGTGCAAGCACAACAACGGTAAGTTCACTCGTTGATCCAGGAAGTCGGGCCTGTAAACTCTGATGGATGTTTGGGGACCGTTTAGATAATAATTTTACTGGTTTCCTTTGTTTTCTCCTCCACATTCCAAATTTGGCTGACCTTGAGGTTTATTTACAATCTGTCTGATCATCTGACTGCTTGTGTTTCTTGCCCCATAGGACCTTTTTTTTTTTTAGCAGTGTTGCCATTTTCAGAGATTTTCTTTTGCTGAGTACAAGGTTATCACAACTGATAGAACCAATTGCCAGAGCTTTAAAACCAAGATGTAAGAAACTGGAGCTTCCCTTTAATTTGTATTACCTGTGAGTATTTAGCCAAGTAGTATCCTTGTGTGGGCTCTGGGATCTCTGATTGCAGTGTTTGCTAAATACTGGGATCATAGAAATTAAATAGCTGAAATTAGATTAACTTGACTGTAAGTGGAAGAAACTGCTTTGTTTTTGGCCAATTATGGGTTTTATGACATATTTAAGCATCTATAGATACATTTAATATAAATATAGTCAATATTTAACTGCCATTAATAAGATTAGTGAAATGTTCCTTTAAGATCTGTATCCAATACTATTAGCAAGATGTAGGAGGTTGGAGCTTATGAACGATAACACACATTTGGATTTTTTGGACCCAAAATATCATATTTTTATGGCTCCTACATGTTAATCGGTATATTGAGCTATTCAAAACCTATGTTGTCTAGAGTGCACTGAGATGGAATGCAAAGCAGGACTCTGTGTGTGTGTTTTGTGTGTGTGTGTGTGTTTGCATTATCTGTACGCAACCTTATTCCTGTAACTTTCTCTTTGTCCCTCCCCTTCCCCCATAGTGAAGCAACCCCCCACTATAGTCAAAGAGTCAGTGAAGGACTACATTGTCGACCCCAGAGATAACATCTTCATCGAGTGCGAGGCCAAGGGCAACCCAGTGCCAACGTAAGCAGTACACACACACACACACACACACAATGCCCTCAAAACACACCCACGTATCTGTCCTCTGCTCATTGCTTTCAGTTTTAAGGAATAGATCCAATTACAGAGACACAAGCAGGTGATACGGTTAAGGAGACTATACAGTAAAGCAAACAGGGGCCTGATCCGGCCAGGAAATGTTCCTGAAATTCATTGTTACATCCAACCCACAATTGTTTTATTTTTTTTTTATTTTTCTATCTTTATTTTACAATAATCATTTCATTTCTAGCAAGGCTGCAAAATCTGAGCATAAACATTGACTTTTTATTTCACATTTAACATGGAGGGTTTTTCCCCACTGAGTGTCTAATTATTAAGTTGAATTTTAAAACAAAATCAACAGTTATATCTCTTTCCCAAAACAGTGTTGCTGTAATTCTTAGATAATACACAGACCTCATTGTGGACCGTTTTCATTCAAGTTCCTTCAAAAACTGTGGATTATCCTGAGTAAAGGGGACCTGGGTAATTAAAACCAAAACTATCTACATGATTAGGTATCACCAGGGGTAAGTGAGAAACTATTATTATTGTTATATTATTATATATTATATAATAATATGTTATATTGTTATATATATATATATTACTATTATATTATTGTTATTTATTTTGGGTAAGTCAACCCTTTACAGTAATCAACCATTAAAGAACTGCCATGACACATTTTTCTACCCCCTTCTTCTTCTCCTTCCCACTGTCTATCAGTCATTCATGTTTTCTTTCTTTCACCCTGGTATGTCTGTCCTTGATGTCTCCTTGTCCTCTTGTCTCTCTCTCTCTCTCTCCATCCACCCCTGTCTCTCTGTGGCAGTGAGAGTCATGAAGAGTGACAGTGCCACTCAGATGTGCTCTCTGTCTGTCTCTCTCACATACACAATAACACATTTCCACCTTTGCCAACCCTTCCTTTTTCAGTGACCCCCTTCCCCGTCAGTTGAATGGTGTCTTACCCCAAAGCTCCTTTCCTGCCCTCTAACAGCCCTGTAAACTCAATGTGACGCCTGTCTGCCTGCCCTCTCCAGCCTTAACCTGACAAGTGGTCTGCTGTGCTTTTTGCTGCTCTCTCTCTATCTCTCTGCTGCCCCCCCCACATTGTCCTTCCATGACCTCCATCACTCTGTCTGGCTGTCTGCTCCAGCTGATATAAACCCACTCAACTCTCCTCGTCTTCCCATAACTTCTAGAAAACAATCTGCCTATAAAAACCTGTATATCCTGTGCTATGTCTTCTCTCTCTTTCCTATAGACTAATTGGCAGTAAACTACTGTTACTGCTGTAAACCCGCACAATAAAGCTGTAGTAAAGGATTCTACTTTTTAACTGTTTTTTTTTACAGTTTTTGCCAAGAAATATGTGCGGGAGTGCCTGTAAAACCCACTAAATGTTAAAATATAGTTATCCAAATGCAGCTGAAAGCCAGTCGGCTTTTTCCATTTACACCTGGCATCCACGTGTGCCACAGCAATAATGACTTCATTGCTAGAGGACAAATCAGCTGGTGGATTAGTCTATAGTTTTTTTTTGTATGTCTCTTGCTCCCTCCCTTCCTCTCATCGTTCTCATTCACAGATTTATTTTCCTTTTTTCCTGATTTCTTCCTCCTTTCTTCTTCTTCTGCGCTCACACAGGAAAATGTATTCACACACACACTCACACACATACACAAAGGCACAGTTAAAAACCTGCTGCGATGTACACCCCATCATGTACACACATACTGTACACCTCACATGCATCAAAAATATTCACACAATTCACACTCAGAAGCAGGCCTACAGTACAGACACACACACTGGGTCTCCAGTGGTTACATCACTGGGGGGTATGACCAGCTCAGGACAGTGGTGCATTGTTTATTTGGAGACAGATTGGCTTTACGTAAGACACACACACACACACACACACACGCACACTCACCCAGATTCTTGTGTACACACACACACACTTACACAATAAGGCACTCACGGCCATTCTCCCATGCACACATACTGGCTCTCCCCTTCCCAGGACAGGCATTGTGCTCCAATAATGCACTCAGTCGACTATTCATGCTCATGAAACATTCAGCGAAAGGGATCGTTCACTTTTTCACTCACAATCAGTCTCTCACTACACAACACACACGCACACACACATCACACACACACACACAGCTCCAGTGCTGTGCATAGTGGCTCATTGTTCAGGCTCAGTGCTGTGCTGCATCTCAGACAGGCTCAGCTCAACTGTAACTCGCCTAAAAATGACAGGAAGCATCTTTTGTAAATCCCCGCTCATCACTAAAAATAGTGGCGGGTTATGTAAGCATATTCAGTGTTCTTCACTAATCAGGCTGCCCTCTGGAAACACCACATGGAACAGGATTAAGCTACAGTGCTATTACACACACATGGAGAGCGTGTGGTGCGGTAGATTTTTGTGCTACTGTCATGTGCCAGTTGAGTAGTGTAAGATGACAACCACATGACAAGCAAAGGACTTTCACATTTTCCAGTTGTTGAAACAATTAACAGTCCATCTTAACTTGATGAAATCCTAGTGGACACACCTCATGCCAAGATCATTTTCACCATACTTCCCCTGCCTTCATTAGCTGCGTTTACATGGACCCTAATATTCCACTAATAATCAGAATAATAGCCCAATCAGAATAAAAATACCTCATGTAACCACCTCAGTTGGAAGAGACTGACCCGATCCTGTCTGATCGGAAGGAATTTTCAATCGAGTTGAGAGGGGGGGTGTTTGATTATCCGTTTAATAGGTAAATATTCACGACTAATAACCATGTAAACACAAACGCTTAATCCAATCGTTTCTCTCTGGTTGGAATAATGAAGTTTTCGGTATTGACAGAAACATGGACAAACAAGACTGCTCTGTGGCTGGTACAACTTTTTTGTTGGAGATCTTAAAAGATTTAAGGATGGTTGAAAGGCTCTAAAGAACAAGTTGTGTTTGAAAAGAACACAACCCCCCCCCCACAACTTCTTCTGTTATATTTCTGGCAGATTAGATGCTTCACAGCGGGCGGAAACACTGTGCGCATGTCAAAAAAGTTAGATTTTGATCAAATGCTTAGAGGCATGTAAATGCACACCTTATTGGATCACTTTATTTAGTGTCCATGTAAACAGTTAAGTTGGAATCGCCCATGTAAGCGCAGCTAATGTCTCCTCTTTAACAGGCATGCTGTTGTTTTTTCATGTATAAGCCAATAAACATAAAACTGCATACACGTTGTATTATTGATTAATTCCATCAGTCATATCATACTCATCACTCCGGCTGACGTGAGTTTCGTTTTAACAGAAATACTGTTTTCATTCACTAATTCATTTCTGTCCCTTCTGCTCCGCTGTTAAGTTACCTTTGATTTTCCTGCAGATGTTTCAAATTAAAATCCTACCAGGAACGGGAGGGATTGAGCTGTTGGGAGGGTTACAATGTAAAATAAATATACAGGAAGTGTGTATATATAGCATCAACAGCAAATTAAAACAGGAGCAGATCAGGAAACAGGGAGGCTTCTCAGAAAAATGTAATAACATCTTCTTTAAACGTATACAGAACACCCAACGGTTTTACTTAGCTGGGGATTTAGATCACTCCGTCACTAGAAGCAATGTACAAGGCCAATCTTGAACCTCTTCTAAAACATATATGTGACGACTTAGACAGATGGATATCTCTTCCACTGTCTACGTGGGGTAGGACTGCCATACATAAAATGAATATTCTACCGAGGCTTCGTTATAATTTTCAAATTGTACCTATTCTACTTAATTATTAACAATTAAAAGGGTCAACGACTGGTTCAGTACATTTATTAATTTATTAGGGACAAGAAGAAACCATAATTATAAATGACTCCCCGATCTAAGGTTTAGTTCTTGTGACCACTGTGTATTGGTGGTATATGATGGATCTGTATGGGTTTGTGTAGAAAAGCATTAATTAAAATATTGTGAAAAACAAAACAAACATATACAAAGACATAAAACAGGGTAAATTAGAAATGGCCTGAGTTTTATTTATGGCTGTTTCAAGTAAAGGCCTGGTTCTCTGTGCAGATAAGAATTTACAGTAATTTGTAATGCTAATAATAATACCAGTTTTTTGTTGCCTTTTTTATAATTATAATTAGTTTTGCTTGGGAGTATAGTTGCAAGCAGGGAAGGTTTGTATAACCTTTCCTGTGCTGAGTTGGACAATAGGTTGTAATGCAACTGGAAAGTAGTTTCCATGGTGCCAACTTGGCATATGTTGGCTGCCTCATAAATGTGTTGTGACTACAGTGGGTTTTGGGGTAAGAAGGCTGGTCACAAGGCAATAAAAGTTGGTTGTCACCAGAAAGACTGTATCTAACTCAAAATGAGCATCACACAAAGAGGGCAACAGTAGAATGAACTTCAATTCTAGGGATCAACAATGGTATAATGCTAAGTCTTTGATTCGTTGCCTTCTGGCTCAGGTTCTCATGGCGAAGAAACGGGAAGTTTTTCAACATTGGGAAAGATCCCAGGGTGACAATGCGAAAACGCTCGGGAACTCTGGAGATCGGTTTCCGTAGCGGAGGACGACCAGAGGACTACGAAGGAGAGTACCAGTGTTTTGCCAGCAATGACTTTGGAGTGGCTCTGTCCAACAAAATCCTGCTTCGGGTCTCCAGTAAGAACACAGACACACATGTTATTTTGCAATATTTGGACAGAATGCCCACACTGAAATATCATAGGCTACAAAGAAATTAGTTTCAATCAAAGTATGATGGTGTCTTATATTAGAAAATGCCGTACATTTTGTCACATGTTGCCAATACAATCAATCATCAGTAAAGAACTTGAACAGTTTGTGAGAGACTTTGCATTTGCCTATACATTTTGTCTGATGGACAAAAATCCTATCATCCCTCCCTCACCTTCGTCTGGCTGAAATTCTTGTCATATATCATTTTTCTCTTTCCTCCTTCTCCTCCTCTCTTCCTCCTCCTTTTACTCCCCTCCCCCCGTCCACCAGAGGCTCCTTTATGGCCTAAAGAGGTGCTGGAGCAAGTGGTGGTGACTGAAGGCTCCTCGCTGGTTCTACCCTGCAACCCCCCACCAGGCCTGCCTCCTCCGTTCACCTTCTGGATGAACAGCGGTGAGCACCAATTACACACAAATGTACACACAGTACACTGAGTATATTTCTCTTTCTCTATATGTAGTGCGTTTTTCTGTGCGTCCTGCTGATTTTCTTCACTGCTGTCACTGTATTAGCCAGTAAAAATGATACTATCACCCATTATCAGGTGATGTTTGGTTTAATCTAATGTTACCATGAAATGAAATAGAAACAGGCAGTTTCGCATTTTGCACACCTGGTTCATGGTTATTACACAGAAAGTGTTTCCAGGTAACAAGTCACAGCATTAAACATTTTAAACATTTCAGCATTATAATATGGTAATTACCAATTTTGACTTCCAAGAATTTGGAAGGTATTACGCTGATAGTCTATAATATTGTGAAAACATCAACCTATATTACCTCATAATTATCAGGTTATTACCACTAATGTCACCATATTACCTTTTTTTATCCAAATATTGCACTGATATAACTATTTTATTGTTAGCAGGTTACCATATACCATGCCAAAATATTACTATACTATTACTTTTGCCTCGTTGATATCTTTAAATTTGTTTCCCCTTTATTGCCCTTTGTTTTTGGCCCCTTATTATCCTATTACATACATACATTTCAGTCTAATATTATCCAGATATACCCATTGTTAATACCAAGGTATTACCTGGTTATTACATAGTATTACATAATTATTAAACCTTTATTATCAAACTATTACCATGTTATTACTGAGCTGTAATGTAAAGTGCTACCCAACTTGGTTTAAAGGACTTTTGCTTCTTTAAACTGAGCACCTGATTAGCTCCCAGGCTGACTGCATCATTCTTGGGGATGACATCATTACTGTTGTTGTGTTTTGAACACAATCACCTCATGTCACTTCAATCAGCATCCCCAAAGAAGAAGAATCTAAGTGCTGAGAAATGAATTTTATTTGTTTTTAGTCCCTTTACATTGTGATAGGCTCAAGGTCTTTCAGAACACCTAGAGATGGGCTTTATGTCCCTCCCTCTTTTCATAGCAGTTTGTCTCCAGTGACCTTTAAGTGTAATGCTTTCATTTAGTCTTTTATCCCTCATGTTCGTGTCTCTTTCGGTTTGTCTCTCAGCAGTTTTAGGTGACTTTCCAGTCTCAAGCCAGTCTGGCATCCTCTGTACTCTGTTGTAACCCACTTGGGGTTACGCTACAGTACTGTGTGTGCAAGCATGTGTGTCTGTGTGTGCTAGAAGAGATGTCCAGCTAGAAGCCACTTTACAGTCGTATAGAGACACTGTAAAAAGCACCTTAGTTAAACAACCATAACATTATTACAAGTCATTATTTTGATTATTGGGTATTAAAGACCTGTTTGAAAAGAACATTTCAACTATTTCCATTGCAACAAAACATAGTGCAGCTAGAGGTCCTTTCACCTTATGTGAACTTTACCCCCTCAGTGAAAAGCCTATATGGCACACACACACACACACACACACACACACACAAACACAAACATATACACTTAGATCAACCGCAGTACATCATATCAGTGTGTCATGTAGCCCAGCACTGTACCACAAAACATGATTAGGACTGCTGGCCTGGCTGCTAATTGGTCCTGAGGCACTGTTGTGACGACCATACGGCTCATGTCAGTTGGTGCAGTTACGGAGGGTGGATGACGGTCTGTCTCGACGTCTGTGTGGGTGTGATGCAAGTTAACAAGAACAGGGCAACCAACTAAAATCAAGATACACTATCACTGCTACTGCACTTGGATTTATTGTCCCAGAGGAAGACAATATGTTTTTCTCTGGGAAAATATGTATTCATTCATACAGCAACATACAGATAGACAATACATAAAATCTTTGTATACTTTCATGCCTCTTCCAGTATCCCAGCTCACCACAGTGTCTATGTTTACATGCACAAAATATTCAGTTTTTTGCTTTTATTCCAAAAAAGACAATATTCCTACTGAGCCATTTACATGGCTAATGAAAATGAATATTCCACTAATATTCCCGTTTACATGCAGCCGTGCATACTTGATGCCCTAACATGTCATTTATAATGTCAAAATATGAAAAAGTGTTATTCGTTCAACCACCTTCTTGAAAAGGTCGGCGTTGCGATATGTGCGCTTATCCAAAAACCTGTTAATATCCAAGTCTTTCATAATGTTTAAAAGTAGCTGCATTTCTCCTTCCCACCAGAAATGTGGGCTTCTCTTTTGCGCATGCATCTCTACCCCAGCCTTGAAAACTCCCATAAAGCCGTTCCCCACTCCTGGGCCTTGCCCGTGAGCAACATGATAACATAGGCCACCTGTGAACGCTCCGTGGGAAAGACTGAGGCCTGTAGCTCTAGAGTCAGAGAACACTGAGACAAAAAGGAATGACAGGTTCCTGGCTCACTGTCATATGGCTGAGTTGTGGACAGTCTGGGTTCCCTGGCAGGAGCCTGAGTAGGGGGCACGGTCCAGCAGAGGTTGAAGGAGCCTCCAGTCGTAATTGCTGCAACTGGGTGGTTAAGGCATGAACAGAATCAGAGAGACAGCAGGTCCTGATTAACCTGTAGTAAGCCTTGTTGGTGGGTTCCCAGCACAGCTCTCTGGTCGCTCACCGTGGCTTGCAGGTCCCTTATGTCTGCTGCCATCATGGCCAGATTGTTCTGTCAGACACCATGGAGTGGACTCAGGAGCAGACAGCAAGGATGTTTCATATAAGGAAGCTTTAATAGCAAAAGTAACAAACACAAACGTCTGGGCAAAACACAGAAATAGAGGCAGGCCGAGGTCGAAAATCCAAAAAATCCGGCAGCGAGGCAAAGGTACAGGCAAGGGCTAGGCAGAATTCGGGTCGTCTATGAAAACAAAGCAAGGTCATAGTTTGATCCAAAAACAGGGCTTGAGTAAAGGCTTGAAAGCTCGGCACCAAACAAAGGAAGGAGACTGGTATAAGTAGAGAAGTGGCTGATGAGGGAATCAGGGGTAGGTGCGTAACGGGAAACAGGTATGCCTAATCAAGCAGATCTGAAGCCAGGAACTGAACTGACACAACAGGAAGTGATTACAAAATAAAATACACACAAGGACTAACGGGACATGACAAATACTCCTGCTGAAGCGAGCTCTTCTCCATTTTAAAGTCCCGTATCTCCAACCAGATGGTAGTAATGTGAAGTATTGATTCCATAAAGTTATGGGACTTGCAATAGATAGATAAAAAAAAAGAATGGACAAAATCAAAGCAGTAGAGGCCGAGATATCCAGAAATGTAGTCCCTAGTATGGATCAGTTTACTAAAAGGCTGGATGGATCATAATGGAGCCGATTTTTTTGTTCAGTTAAGTTAGTAATGCTATATTTTACAGGTCCAAACTTTTTGATAATTTGCTAATAATATCCTAGGAAGTTCCCTGGAAAGAAATAATGCAGTGTGTCAGTTCAGGCAGATTGACATCAGCTATTACATAGTTCTCTCCAGGAAACTTCCTAGGAAACAATTAGGGAATTACAGATCCATAAAATAAAGTGATACCGTGACTTCAAAATCATAACTATTATTTTTCCAGCATGTTAATCTTGAAGTCTTGTTTCATTACTCATCCAAGGCGAACAAGTTTAAGATTAACATTTAAACTGCAACCACTACTTTGACTCCTCTGTTCTCCTTCTGCCTTCCAGCTATGAGTCCGATCCCTCAGGATAAGAGAGTGTCCATGGGTCTGAACGGGGACCTGTACTTCTCCAACGTTTTGGCCAAAGACGCTCACACTGACTACAGCTGCAATGCTCGCTTCCTCTTCACACACACCATCCAGCAGAAGAACCCCTTCACACTCAAAGTTGTGACCAGTGAGTAGACAACACACACACACACACACAGGCCACAGACTTGCAGGTCCAATACTGATTTTGAAACATTCACAAGTTAAAATAGTCATCTATTCAAGAGGAGCCACTGCGGTAACAGTGTATGAACTCTGGTCCTGTTCTCTCTCCATGTGTGCTGTGTGTGTTTTGATCACCCAAATGGAGTATGACATATCCCCATCTAGAGGTGATGTCGTGACATGACATGAGATGCAAATATCATAACCTTTAATGATATTTCCTCAGGTTGCTGCAAAATAGAGAAGACAATGACATGTTGGATTATCTCGATATAATGTGAAATCTCTTCCTTCAGCTTTGTTCAGTGTTCAATGTGACTGTGTGTCGACAGGTTCTGTGAATGTATTTGTGTGTGGACTGATGAGCCACTGTATCTGCCTGTGCTTTCAGAGGAGCCGTATAATGACACCTCTTACAATGCCACTGACCCCTACGGTGGTGAGTTACTTTGTCTGTCTCGACAGCGCCACTTCCTTAGTCATGTCTCAGAGCAACATGGCTGGTGCACTAACCTGCTAGCTCAGTGAAGCTCAAGTCATCCACTGACCTCTGACTGACCGTAGACATAAATTTAACCTCCTAACTACTCTATACAGGTGTAGAATTCACTGTGTGTGGTTTCATGTGGAAAGGTGGGTATGGGTTGTTGTGTTTTCTTTAAGGCATAACAGTTTTTTTTGTACTTTTGCAGTTGATATTAAATCTTTTTCAAATGGACCCTTTTCAAGAGAGAAAAATCACAAAATCTACATGTATTCGGTACGTCTAGTGGACTTTTATTCTTGTCTGGGCAGAAACCGCATTTAGACCATTCAAAAAAAGTATTGCCCTTATCAGTCTTATAAAGATCATATAACCTAGACAAGATACAATTTTGCCACATGAGACTTGTGAGCCACAATACTTAATGTCATGAAAACGTCATTGTAAGTAGGCTCTACATCAGAGTATTTTCAGTTCTATCATATCAACACCCGATTTAACAAATTTACCAGTTATTGGGCCTCATTTGGTCTTTCCTTCCTATTTTTCAAACTAGAAGGACACAGTGGCTTCTCTAAAAACTTAAACAAAAATTTAAGGACTGAAGAACTGAGTTTCAGAACATTCGAGAGGTGTTGAGTTAATTCATCATCTAAACATTCTCCTTGGTTTGATTGAACTTAGCAGCGGTCAATGTTTTTCAGATTTAAATCTCAAAAATGAACGAGGTATAGTCTGACCTCGACTTGAGACTGTGTTTCTTTATGGTGGATACAGATATTTTTTTTGATTGAAACTGCTGGTATTTTGTGTTTACATGCAGCATGTTCTAAGTTGGGCTGTTCCTCGCCCAAAAGTCCTCCTAAATCAAAAGTTTAGTTTTCCCCCCATCAGAATAAAATATGTAAAATCCTCTTGACCATCTTGGCACACGACAACTCTCCACTGAAACTCCTAACGTATCTGACAACAATAGAAATACTTTAATGCAAAATGTTGCAGCAGAATCTATCCTAATCAATCAGTGTATTGTCAGTCAGCAGTTCATTAAATATAGAATAAATCTAATGAATCGAACGTAGGAGAGGAGAATAACATCTCTTAACCTAATATACACTGACACAGTAGAAATACGTATTCATCTCATTTACAGATTAATTCATAATCTGTTTATTCCACCTTTCAATCAGTGTTAAATGATCACAGGTAATGAATAAATATACAGTAATTAACACACAAATTACCCTTAATTCAAGAATATTGCACATAGAGAATTTAATCTGTATATTTGTTATGCCATAAACCTATTGAATGAGCCCATAGCTGGAGGGAACAGATCAGCCAAATCGGCAGCATATGTACAATTGGCTAAGCGGGGTGAAGCCCAGGGGTAGATGGGATATGTCCCTATGGGAGAAGATGCTCCTTGTGACAGAACAGTCTGGCGGCTCTGAGGCCCAGTGGGACAGAAGACACAGACGAGGCTCCAGCAGAGAGGAGGATTAGATCACATGATGAATATTCAGTCTGGATTCCTGCAAGTAGTCATTAATAGTCATATATGTATGGAAATACGCCGCCTGCTACTTCTGCTCTCAAACGCATTTCTGTGTCAGTGTGGGGGAAATGCTCACATGCGACCACTCAAACACACACACACTCACTAGCTCAGCTACTTTATCACTAATCTCTTGTGAACGCACACAGAAGCAAAAACCACAACTGTGTCTTTTTTTGTGGGTGGGAGGGGGTCTAAAGTCTGCAGTGCACCCTGGTAAGCCCTGCCAGCACCATCAGCAGGGTGTTTGCCACGTTTCCAGGGCGCTCACTGCATCGGCGTAGCTCCCATAGCGACTGTGTACATAAACACTTTGGCATATGTTTGTACTAACCTTCTTCTCTATGTTTCCTCCTCTTGTCATTCTTTTTCTCCTCCCAGTGTCACTAACAATAACAGATCCTCCTCACCGCCTCCTGTCTGTTTGCCGGCCACTGGAGAAGCTAACTGCTAACAGATGCTTTAATCCCATACAGATCTGCATCACAAAGGATGCTGATGCTAATTTAATCCCACACACTCCTCAGCAGGCTGTAGCTCTCTGATGACTGGATTGTATGTCCACAGTGTCGACTGGAAATGTGCAGTCTAGGGGAGTCAGACAAATTAGTCTGTATAATAAGATAATTTAAAAAGCAGAATTTTGGGGTCAGTGGTGTAGATGCAAACAATAATCATTTACAATGCTGCATACAATTGGATGTAGTACAAGGTCAACCCAAGCCTTTTTGAAGCACTAAACAGAATGTCAACCCACACTCCTAACAAATGCCCTACAAAATGTCTTAAACTGTTTGCATGTGAGATGTTGTATGGGGCCTGCAGCACTTGAAAGGGCTTGAAGTGTCTGTTGAAGTGTTCAGTGAGAACTGAAAGCAGTTGAAATATTAGTTTCTAGTTAAACCCTGTAGGCAGTTGAATTATCACTTTTTATGTAAACACTGAAAGAAGTAGTACTAACTAACAGGTGAAGAGTAAGAGCTGAAAGCAGGTGAAGTGGAGACTGAAGAGCTGAAATGTTGAAATGACAGCTAACGAGTAAACACTGAAAGCAGTTGATCTGTTATTTAAAACATAAAAGATTAAAGAATGTGCAATAAATGAACGTGGTGAAACTTGAACAATATTATATCTGTTTTAAAAAGTATATCTTTCATGGCAAGCCCAAATGAACGACAGCGTATATTATATTATTAATCATATGCCAAAATATTTAGACACCAAAATACATTAAACCACTACACACCGAAGTGTGGTTCCTTGAGTTTTTTTCTCGTAAATTTGTGTTTTTTCTCGGAATATTAACCTCCTCCCACCCTAATACGCTGTAGTACAGTAAAGTGTAAAGTATAAAAAACATAAGATAGGTAACATAATATTTGACACTCTTATTTACTTAGTTACTCTTAGTGTAGTTTATGTGAAAGTAAGAAAAGGTGACTATTTACTGTCCATAAAACACAGCAAGTGAGTTTGCGCTTGACTGCACGCCTGATTAAAATGCCACATATGTCTGGGTATTGTCATATGTAAACAAAGACAGCACTTGGCAGTTTGCTCACATCCCAGGCTGCTTAGCTGAACTGACTGTTTGATTAATTTACACTCAAATGTTTTATTCACAATTTATATTCAAAAGTTTGTTCCAACCAACGGAAGCAATGTTGATGCTGAACTATCCCCCAATTATTATAGAAAAGCACCAGTACATTTAGCATGGGTTTAAACTAGATCCTTATCCTCCCTCCCAGTCATTGCACTCTATGTGTGGATTATGAAAGGCCAATTTAAAAGCCAACTCCAAAGACCACCAAGGTTCTCTTCTAAAGGCTCTAGTTTTGGCAAGGCAACCAGTTACAATGTGGCTTATTGCTTTAGCCAAGCCCTACGGGCATGTTAAACGTGGGGTTGAAACCTAATGCCATCAGCTACATGGCCTTAAATATATTTCAGTTTGATGTTAAGCTAATCTCATTACAGCAGAAAAACTGGGTGAGTTTTATCAGTAATGGCAATCTTTGCCATCTCTGTTCCCTTGGCAAACATAAAGCAAGATCAATGACCCTGTTGTTGTTTCTGCATCTCTTAATGTCTTCCTGTGAGAGAAGCCAGAGGCTGTTAAACCCGTTTACAGGCTGCTTTGGCCTCACAACACACTGCAGACAGAGCCAAAGCCTGGCGGAGATGGAACACAGCCACAAGGAAATGATCAGAATGATAGTGTTAGATTTATATGGCAGTGCCTACAAAGAGGATGTGTAGATCCTTGTAGGAAGGGCGTCATGGTACAAAGATAAACTGTATTGCTCCTGGATTAGATTCTGAATGCGTTTGTGTATGTGTATTAACCCCTCCTCGTTCCTTGTCTGCAGGCCGTAAAGTAATCGAGTCCACGCCAACCTTCCTCTCACCTTCAGGGAGTGAGAGCTTCAAAATGGTTCTACGAGACGAGCAACTGCTGCTGGAGTGTATTGCTGCTGGACTGTGAGCTCACACACACACACACACACACTCACACTCACACGATAAGGTGAAATATAAATCCTGGTGAGTAGTGCTAGAATACTGCAAAAATAGACTACAAATGTCATTTCAAAAGACCATTCATAATTGTTTTGGTGGTGCCGTTTAAAGGTACAGTAAACTGCACCTTTAGCTTCCTTAATGTGACATTTTTCCAAGTGAAACACACCTCCCTCAGCTGTGTTCTTAAGTCAGCAGGTGGAGGAAAAGAGAAAAATGAATAAATTAAACCACAAGCTCTTTTGAAAATGTAAATAAAAATTTTGCCAACTGATATTCAAATACGAGCTCTGATACGATGATATCGCTCTGCTAGCCACTATGACCCACAAGCTAACAGAGTCAAATTAATAGGAGGGGTCTGCTAGTCACCCCAAATCACATTTGATTGGATAAATGTATGGATACGCCTATGCACGGAGTGCAGGATGAATAACATACATTTGAAAACAAGAAAATTAAAAGAAAACAAATGTTAATCTACTACTTTTATCCAGGATGATTTAAATGGGACTGGTCTACAGCAGATAATATACTGTATTTGTATCTGTCTGGACTTTAATATTTGTGTACTACTACTACAGTGTATCGAATACCCGGTCCAAACTGCTTCAAGAAGTCACTGCACTTCACTGTTGGAAAGTTACAGGTCAAAAATGGGTTCTGAGGTGCACCATCAGGAGAGGCAAACCATGCAAATGTTTGGGGCCCCAAAAAAAAAATTTGGGAAAAGGGGCCCCCGATGGTCACTTATATTGGCACATTTTGCAATGACTAAAAACCCCCTTAAACCTCCCACAAAGGCACTATACAGTGCACTTCCACTGTCTCAAAAACCTCCTAAGTTTTTGACTGAACGCAGTTTTCTGGGGGCGCACGGTTGACTTCTTTGCCTGGGGCCCCCCAGAGTCTAGGATCACCACTATGCGCTGACCCCGTCATTGTCAAACAACTTTGACTTTCAAGAAAGATTGCGCACACCAACCACATTCAGGATGAAAAATTCTTTAATGATAGGATTAATTGTGGCTTAGTTGTCTTATCTTGATTTGATTAGTGCATGGTGGAAATATGAATTTGAACCTGCAGTTTTACTGCTGATGCAGCTAAATGCAAATCAATTATGATAACACCATGAGACTGTTGAGTCTAACAAGAGTGGAGTTGATGTCTCATGTCCTTCCTCTACAGTCCGACGCCCACCATCAAGTGGTTTAAGAAGGGCGGGGAGCTGCCAGGACGGAAAGTGAAGTTTGAGAACTACAACAAGACCCTGAAGATTATCAACGTGTCAGAGGAGGATGCTGGGGTGTATGTATGCATGGCCAACAATCATTTAGGCAGCATACGCCACTCCATCTCTGTTCAGGTCAAAGGTGAGGAGGTTACAGTGGCTTATAGAAATATATGAGCTTGTGTATGTGTGTGAGTCCATCATGCTAACCTGACTCCATGTGTTTCACAGCGGCTCCATATTGGCTGGACAAACCTACAAACCTGGTGCTAGCCCCGAAGGAGAATGGGCGCCTGGTGTGTCGGGCCAACGGCAACCCTAAACCTAACATCCAGTGGCTGATCAATGGACAGCCTATAGACAGTATGAATTGCTAATATTTTAAAGCTCTTTTTTCTTTCTTCCTTTCCTGTTTGCTAACAAGCTAACACATTTGTCTGCTTAGCTTGTTACGTTAAATTCAGGGGAAAATAGTGATTATATAATTATTGGCCATTTAGCTTGCAACTTTTAAACATGACCCCAATTGATCACAAAATAACACCATACCACTATCATCATCATGGACTGCCAATTTACTGAGAGGTTTTTCAGATCTTATTGGCATATTTTAGCACAGGAGCTTCTACAGGTCAGTAGTTGTTAGGAAAATGCTGTCACTCCAACAGCTGCCTCAGGGTCTTTATGCAGGTCGATATCCAGTATCATCCTCTGTTATAACACCTGACAGTGTAACATCACCTCCCACATTAGTCATGGACCGCTTTGCTTTAGAAAGATGTTTTTAGTATTGAACTTCATGTAGCCTAAACCATTCCCTCTTTATTTCTGTCACAGTACAGCTCGTTGTTGGCAGCTGTACTATTGATATTTTCTAATATTTAACAAAGTGGTCCTCTAATACGACTACTAATTCTGCTTTTGTCTGCTGATTTCTCACAGCAAGGACTTGAAGCTCCACAGTGAGAAAGTCTTCTTTTTACTCTTTGGTTAGATTTTTGTGAATGAAACAAATCTCACGAATGCCGACCTCCTCGAGAACAGGTGGCTTTCATCAGGCTGAAACAAGAGATTTACAACAAGGTTGTATAGTTAAGAGAGTTTGGTGACTCTGACTTGGAACAAGCCGCACAGATGAAAGTAGGAGACATTTTTGATAAGAATGCAGAAATGTTCTTGCATGAGCTCCAGGGTCTTTGAAGTAGGCTTTATGTAATTCAGATAGAGGGGTAGACCTGCTTTTTTGAACAAGTTGGCCTGATTGGATAGCTATCATTAAATGAAGGAGACAATTAGGACCAGCTACTGTTGATGTAAATACTGATGTATTTACTGGAATAGGTCAAGCCCAAAACCAAACTGGACCAAAGTATGGATTATTATGCACAGACTATAAATGTAACCACTCAAATCAAATCAATGTCTTTACTATGCATCTGTATAAAATGAATCTGTATATGCAGTATAAACAGTGACAAGCTGAACTGCTATATTTGAGGCTATTAATGTATCAGTCAAGACTTACTGATTTAAAAGTCTGGCTCCAAGACTTAAAAATGACTCACTGATGATGATTTAATTTTTCTGTCTTTCTAACCATCTTTTTTTCGTCACTATCTCTTTTCTCCATCCCCCCGACCCCAGGCTCTCCCCCCAACCAGAACAGACAGGTGCTGGGTGACACAATCATCTTTGACTCAGTGCAGATGGGAAGCAGCGCCGTCTACCAGTGCAACGCCTCCAACCAGCACGGCTATCTGCTCTCCAATGCCTTTGTCAGCGTCCTCGGTGAGACTCGGGGGTGGGGGGTTGATTTCAAAATGTGAACATAGCAGTAACTAACATTGGCTGGGAGTGTTACATCTTTCTGTATGCCTTAGCTTTGCTCTTCACCAGTTGGTGTAGCCCTGAAATCTCTGTGAAAATATGAATATGAGGGCAGTGTTGGATGAATACCCACTGTGTTTTCTGCGGTAAAATACATGCATTGTGCATTGCACCTCTGAAATGTAGATTTTTCCCTTAAATAATACAACTGCATTTCATTGTGCAATCCTGTATTGTATAATGACAATAAAACTGAACCTGAAATGATTATCGTCAACAAAAGCTGATACTGCTTGCTTTGTCTCTCATCCACACACATTTTTGAATTACACATATGATGTTTGTCAATTTAACAGATAATTTTGTAAGTCAAGAAAGTCACAGTTTATAGTGAAGATAGTAAAGGATCATTTAGTTTTGTGTGAAACCGCTCAGTAAACTACATCTCTTGTCTCGCACAGTATACGTCACTAACACCAGCATGGTCGTCAGTGTAACGTTATCTTACCTGATGTGTTTCATCCAGCAACTCCTGGTCCTTTTATCAGCCGGGAAGCGAAAGACCGAGCAGGACCCATTGCTAGGGTCACTACATCCCGGTACAAAACACACAGGCACCGTAGCTTCAGTGGCTCTGGGTAGCTTGTGGAGAGAGAAAGTTATGACAAACCGTTTTTGTTTTTCCGACAAACTGCGACTTTCTTGACTTGCAAAACTATCTTTTAAATTGACAAACATCGTGTGTAATTCATGGCACAATCCAAACGGGGTCAAAAAATGATTTGTCTCTTGCCGTCTACCGATATATTTTTTCTGAAATAAGGAACCCATGGTGGACTTCTCCTCTCTATTGTGCATGCTGGCCCACTGTCACACTGTCATAGCTTACTGCTATCTTGAATAGGACACAGCCATCGTTAATGTTATTAGTAACACCTGTGCTTTTCCTACTATGACAAGTCAACATGTCTGCTGTGAAAAAGAATTATTGGGGTAGAATGCAAGTTTTTCTGACATTTTTTTTTACTAAAAGACTCAACACCGAACCCGATCACCGTTTGATTAAACTGTTAAACACCTTTAGATTTTGCATCACTTCACAAATGTAAAACACTCTGTGACATGCAGAGTCCTTGAAAGTGATGAGTGGTGTGATCCACTGTCCCTCTCTTTGCAGACATGCCTCCGAGGATGCTGGGCCCTAAAAATCAGCTGATTAAAGTCATCGAGAACAACCGCACCTTCCTGGACTGTCCCTTCTTTGGTTCCCCTCTGCCAGATTTACGCTGGTGAGCATCTAATGTTTCTTTCTTTACTCAAATCCAAAAATACTTGAGCAAGACACTGAATTCATAAACCTATACTTTATTGTTGAATTTACCAGTTCATATTTTCAGTCTTTTAGCCATGTCCATGTGTTTTCTATGTGTATAGGTTCAAGAACGGACAGGGCAGTGGGCTGGACGGCGGTCAGTATCGTGTTTACATCAACGGCACCCTAGAGATCAAACGGGCCCGAGCAGAGGACGAGGGCACCTACACCTGTTTGGCCAACAGCATCCTGGGCACGGCAGAGAACCAGGTCCGCCTGGAGGTCAAAGGTCAGACATTACATCACCGCTGCACTCAGACTCATATGAGGCACCCTGTTATGACTCAGCTCCAACAGGGTTTATGGATTCCGTTTGCATGTCAGAAGAAATATGTGAAACGTGGAATGATTTCCTTTCCTTGTGCCAAACAGCCTGCTCTGTTGGATTATATTCAAATCTCTTGTGCCTTTAATTAAAGTGCCACATCTTCTGTTTAATAACAGTTACATTTGTATACACTGTGAAAATATCCATCCTAGCATTCAGGGTAGAACTGAACTGAAAAAAAAACAGGGGAACTAATCTGCGAAGGTGGTGAGATAACCTTTCATTTTTCATTAAAATTTTTTAAGACAAATGGCAAGTAGAAAAAAAAGGAAACACATTTTTCACCTGTCTCCTACAAAATACTTGTTTTGGAAGAATTTACTGCCTAGATTACGTTCACTTTTTCCACTCCAGGAAGTGGAATGTTCTTAAACTGCACAGAAGTTGTGCGGAGGAGATTGGGGTGGATGGTTGGATGTACAAAGCACAGGACTTTAACACTGGTGCCATTCCGTTTTGGATGTACAAAGCAAGCAACAATATATCTGAGTGCAAGCGTACAGTTTGGGCAGAAGCAGAGCAAATCCAAGCGCAGCAGGGGTTATTTGAGTGCAAGAGCAGGGTTTTGAGAGAGAGGATTACAAAATTTGAACATGAAATCAATAAATCATGCTCCCAAAGTGAAAGACCATGCTCTTGATTAAAGATAGGGAAAAAGTACCGTATTTTAGGAGCTGTGCTGGTATATTGAACAGATTTATGTGGTCTTACAGTCAAATTAAAGTATACTGAGCTTTCTGGAAAGGAGTGTGTTACATCCAACTCTTCGATGTCAGTCATCAGACACAGTTTCACCTTTCACTGATTTTCCTGGATGCATCTAAATGTGCAAATTCATGGAGAGTGTGTGTGTGTGTGTGTGTGTGTGTGTATGGGTTCCTCTTCAATCTCACTCCAACTCAGAGCCGACTGGTATAGTTCGAGCCCCGGAGCACCAGTCAGCCATCAGGGGCTCCACGGCTCGCTTTGATTGTAAGGTGAAGTCTGATCCCAGCCTACCCATCACTGTGGCCTGGACGAAGGATGACAAGCCTCTCTACCTGGGATGGAGGTAACAGCACTGCTACACTCACCCTAAAACTTCAGTCAGTGTTTTCATAGTGAAAAAATAAGCTTAATCCAAACAAAGTTATCATTTTAACATCAGTAAATGTTTGTTGTTTCTTCCTTTTTCCTTTTATTTCACTGACTCTTAAAGGAAATTAATAAAATTAACATTAATGGATAATTGGTCTCTGGTTTGTGGTATTATTGTTGCCGCTGTTGTTGCAAAGACAACCGGCAACGCAAAAAAATCTCCTGTGATTTGCAGATAGGGAAATTAATGTTTAAACACTAGTATAATCAAAGTCATCTCCAAAAGTTATGGCACTTAACAGGAAGATAACTTGTCTTGAGAAATGCCACTTTTAAACGGTCTTCTGTACACGTCTAGAGTGTAGAATTAAATGGCTGTCTCTTTTGGAGCTGTATAAAATTAAGTATAAACTTGAAATATTGATGTATAGCAACTGATCCTTCCCTCTGTTTTTGTCCCAGGCTGAGGAAAGACGAGGAGTCACTGACCATCCCCAATGTGAATGAGGGCGATGAGGGAACGTACACCTGCACTGCTAAATCTGAGATAGACCAGGACTCCGCCTCAGCCCGCCTCACTGTGTTAGGTACACTCACATACAGAACAGTGCTGGAACAAAGTACATAATAACATTGAATATACAAAAAGAGTTGTACATTAAAATGATACATTTCTCTGAACCCAAATGTGTCATAGTATCTTGTCTAAAACACACAGTATCAGCTTATGTGTTTTTCATGTAAAATCTTTTCCTGTAAAGAAACTACAGTTGCCAGTTAAATGCAGTGAAGTAAAAGTTACTGTATTTCCATTAGAAATATAATGAAGGAAAAGTAGGAAGTCTCTCAAAATTGAAATACTCAAGTTAAGTACCAGCACTTCAAAATTACATATCTTTCCCTCTCTGACACACACACACACACACACACACACACTCTATAATGCTTTTATTTTTGTTGTTTGTGTTTTATATTTTCTCATTTAGATATTCTTCGACATTATTATAAATGTCTTCAGTTTTTCTTGACACTATATTATTTTTCAGCTTTGTGCCTTCGAATGGAAATCCTGCATGTTTTATTGTTGCTGCAGTTTACTAAAATACTTAACTTAGCTTAACTTTAACTTTAACTTTAACTTTACAGCAGCGTATTGCTGCAACACCCGAAAAATAAAAACGCATCAGTATTACGTTATAAGGTGAAAAGTTTGTTATAATAAGATGGTTTTCACGTTATAGCAAGAAACGTTTCTTGTTGTAACAATATACTATTTATCTTTTTATAACGTGAAACATTTCATGTTATGAAACTGAACTTATTGTTATAACATAAAGCTTTTTTTTCTTGTTTCTTGTTATAACAATAAACTTTTCACGTTATAACGTGAAACGTTTATCGTTATAACAAGATTATAAGTAAGTCGTTATTACAACATACAAACTGATCACGTTATAACAACTGTGCCGTGATAAACAGTGTTATAACATATTGTTATAACAAGAAAAGTTTTTTGGTATAACGTGATAAGGTTGTATGTCGTAATAACATGAAAATATCTTGTTATAACAATAAACTTTTCTCTTTATATCGTGATACTGATCTGTTTTTTCTTTTTCTGGCATGACAGCAATACGCTTCTGTACTACTTTCTCCCACTGATTCAACTGTTTGCATGCAGCATACTGAGATACCATAGTGCTGTGTATAAAGTGCTTTAGTGAAGCTATACTGTAGACCCAGTTTGAGCATCCTGTGTGACCATTGTTTTGACATGTGATACTTTAGCATTAATGACAGTGAGTCAAAGGAATAAGCCACTATATTTAGTAAAAAGAAAAATTGGAGCCGTTATTCGACAGACGTTACCATTTAGTGAAGACATGTCTGTAATCCTCAAAGACTCATCTATCTGCCTCTCTGAAGAAGTATTTACAAATAGAGATGCACCCTGAGAAATGGCTCAAATGTCTATGTCACTGTATGCTTGAAGAGTTTTTTGATATAATGGACATGTCTTCAGAAAACATTACTCTCATTTAATTGACCTGCTGGGTTCTCCAAAGTTTACTTTTTAAACATTTGGAGGAAACATGGCTCATATCTGTGATTCAATAATCAATGCCAAAAGTCTCATCTGTAAAAACAATGCTTGCACGATCGGCTCAAACCAGAGCTTAGTGAAGCTAACTTGATATTAATACAATGTGTTCTAAATGACAAATTAACAGTTGTTCTCCCTTGCTGTTGATTGGCTGGTAGACTAACCTGCAAACTCTAACCTTTATACCCACTTCCTGGTCCTTGACCCCACCCCACAGAGGAAGCCTCCCTCAACCCCTCAGTCTCTAGTGCCTTGCCTCCAGGTAACACATGGCTCAGGTGGAAATGTTTGTTTTTCTTTTCTTTCCTGTTTATTTTGTCTTCTTATTGTTTTACTTTTTGTTATCTATCTCAAATGTGCCTCTGTTATATTATAATATGTATATTACGCTTTAATAATGTATATTATTTTATTATGTGCCAAAGATTATTTAGGGACTTTTTTTAAAATACGGAATGGATTTTTATATGTATGCACCTCAATTCATTCAGTAATTAAATTAAGTAATTAAATTAAATAATTTAATCTCATGAAATTGTTTGTCTAGATTGTTCATGATGTCCAGTTTGGTATAATAATGCCACTCGTCAAAGGTGAAGGACTGATCATGAGAATAAATGACACTGACTGACAAGTGTTTTGTAGCATGCCTGTTCTTGTACATGCATGCTTGTACAGTACAGTATGTGTTTGCCATGCCTAAGGTCAGGTTATTCCTTGTTTCTCTGCAGACCGCCCAGACCCTCCCATGGATCTGGATCTATCTGACCCAGCAGCCCGCAGTGTTCGCCTCACCTGGATCCCCGGAAACGACCACAGGAGCCCAATCACACGTCAGTGTACACACACACACACACACACACACTCGTCATATACCTGTATTCTCCCACATCTCCTGGACATGGTGAGTAAAGGAGAGCTAAGGGTTTCTCTCAGGGTCTCAGGTCACCAAGCTCAGGAAAGAAATGATAATGAATGGTAAATGGACGTCACTTAGCGCTTTTCAACCTCAACGGTTCCCAAAGCGCTTTGCATATTTGTCTCATTCACCCATTCACACACCGATGGAGACAGAGCTGCCATGCACCTTGCATGGCAGCTCTGTCTCCAACGGGAGCAACTTAGGGTTCAGTGTCTTGCCCAAGGACACTTCGACACGTGGACAGGAGGAGCAGGGGATCGAAGTGCCAGCCCTGGGATTAATGAACGATCCACTCTACCTCCTGAGCCACAGCCGCCCTAATGAAGGGATGCTGAAATAGAAATACTCATTAAAATGTACCTAATCTCTTCAGTAATAAGGCCACAATTATAATCCGTCAGAGAAATATAATTTGGGGGCCTATTACTCATAAAATCATCAGTATTTATAGGAAGGTTTGCAAAATGAATGCAATAGGGTCATTAAACAAACTTCAGAGGAGATGAGGGGATGAAATGACATTGTACCAGAATACATGAAGCCACAACTGCAGGTGATCCACCACAGGAGCAAGACCTAGAGAACCTAGAAAACCTGCTGAACTCCTTCACATTTGCACTGTGAGTAAGTGATTTGCCTTATTCCAAGCCAGTTGTGTGTCTCTTCAGAGTTTTTGGTCCAGTTTGAGGAGGACCGCTGGGAGCCGGGCAGGTGGCAGGACCTGTTCACTTACCCCGGAGACCTCAACTCAGTCATCCTGCAGCTCGCCCCGTTTGTCAACTACCAGTTCAGGGTCATCGCCATTAATGCAGTGGGTCAGAGTAAACCCAGTGGCCCTTCACCACGATACAAGACCAGCGGAGCTGGTGAGAAGCACCACACACACTCATCTAAGATAATATGGTTATGTGTGTTTGAACATGCGTAACATTTAGTTTACTTAATGTAGTTTTCCTGCCTTCAAATGAGGAAAAACATTTCATGTACTTTACATGAAAATTATGATCTTGTTGACTAAGGGCTTCAGGTCACGACTACTTACTTATCTGTTGGAATTGTTTTGACCTTTTTGAAGTAATGGAAGTGTCCTGAAATAAAACTGTTTAAGCCTGTAGGACAGTGGTCTCAGATTAACTGGGGGCCAGGTTGTTGTCTCCTAGCTGGGGCCACTTGCATATTGACACATGGGCTGGATGTGTACTTTGTAGCCCCTTACTTAAAAGTAGTACAGAGTTAAAGACTAGTGGCCATTAAGCTTCAGGTTTCTCAGTTGGTGTTAAGCCATAATTCTGTCCCTGTGGACATGGGGTTTATTGGAGCTGATGTTCAATCTGAGTGAATTGTGTTATGTTAAAACAAGCCCCAGATGCCATTCCCAGAGGTTTACGAGGATGGGGCTCCAAGAAGGACAATATGGAGATCACCTGGGAGGTAAGACAGGAAATTACAACTTGTAAGACTGCTGAATTCAGTGCCTGTTATGTCATTGTAAATAATGGCAATAACACAAAGAATGTATGTAGTCTTTATCATGATCATGGATGGAACTGTGACAGTAAAATCCAGTAGCCTGAAGATAGTAGTAGTAGTAGTATTTTGTAGGAAAGAAGAACAAATGCTTTCCAGAGGAAAAAAACAATTATTTTAATTTCAGCCAAAAAGTTTTCAAAATCTTCTCATGTGTTTTCACGTCTTACATGTACACGTTAAAATTTGAAAAGAAAGATAACAAAAAAAAAATCTTACTTTCAGTCAGTGTGTATTCACAGTGAGCTATTTTTTTTTCAGCCTCTACTTGATCTGGAGAGAAATGGCCCAAACCTGCACTACAACGTGTGGTGGAGACGGAAGGATTTGGGAGAGGAGTGGAGTAACGTGACCACAGTGGGGTCCAAACATGTTGTCCACAACACAGAAACCTACGTGCCTTATGACATCAAAATCCAGGCCAGGAATGAGTTTGGACTAGGACCTGAGTCTAATGTGGTCATTGGATATTCTGGAGAGGACAGTAAGTAGATACACACTAGATATCAGTTTGTGAAAGACAACACTGATACTGATTTTTGGACTAAAGCTGGTAGATATTTTATAAACTCAGACCATCACAATTTCATCAGTAGCTGTGTTTCCATAAACATGTTTTTATGCGCATTTTGAAGTATCGCATTAGAAAAGCTGTATGGAAACGGCAAAATTTAATAAAACTTCCTCACTTGAGGTGGTTTTTGCCTTTGTCGAAAAAGAGTTGATGTAGCAAACATTTAACTCACATGACTGATCAGCTGTTTCCAATGAACCGTTCCTCATTAATTAGTCTATACTATATCAATACTAGCTGACATAAAGGAACAATTAGAAACAAATTCCTGAGGACCTCTCTCCATTTTTCTCCCGTAGATGGGTTAGATGGCCAAGGCAATGTGTTTTGTTTCCAGTCTGCAACCTCTACTTCTTCTACTCTGTTTACCGGCAGATTACAGCCATGCGTAAAGCGCAGCTGGCAACTTCTGACCAAGCTACGTTTTGCAACGAGTCGAATAGTTTAGAACGAATAGTTTATTTGCTCCAAACCAGTTGTTGGAATTCGCATTTCTTTTTTGTTCAAAGGTTTGCTTAAAATTTACTTGACAATTGAATGAAAACACGGGTAGTGAATCATTTCACTGTGATTTTAAGTTATTAGTGTAATTAATGCAAAGCAACAACAACACCACTGAGGGAATTTGTTCTCATTCCTGCATAAACAGAACCAAACCTTTCCGAGTATTCACACATACCGTGTCCCTTTTTGTGTGTTCAGAGCCAACCGACGCTCCCACTGACCTGCGGGTGTCAAAGGTCGACAGCACCAAGACGAACATCCACTGGAAGCCTGTGGACCTGAACTCTGTGCGAGGAGAGTTCAAGGAGTACAGAGTGAGACTGGCTGGATTTTTGTAATGAGAACCGACTGCAGAGTTGGTCTAAAAACAGACTCTGATTCTCGGTTTCCAACAATTTGTCTTGTTTAATCTCCTCACCCTCCTCTGCACTTCTTACCCATTAACCTCTTCCTTCCCCTTTTACCTCCCAGCTGTACTACTGGCGGGAGTCCAGTCTGGTTCCGGGTCTGGTGGTCAGTAAGGAGAAGAAGACCAAAGGTTTCTACAGCACCATGGCAGAGCCGTCTGGCATTCTCAGCGACCTGGTGCCCTACTCAAAATACAAGATGTTCATGGTTGTGGCCAACAACCGCTTTGAGAGTCCACCCAGCAACACAGTGGAATTCACTACCAAGGAGGGAGGTGAGGACACAGCCCTCACAACTAAAATATTACATCCAAGAGAGGCTGACATCTCATGTAGTTTCACAAAAGTGTTCTAAAGGAAGTATATTCATCAGTGTTATGTAGGATTCTTACGAACACACTTTGTATTATGCAGAACCAAAGACTGGATCAAAAAGTATCCATGACAGCGCACATAGGTTTGTAGGGGCACTTTGAATCCAGTATGCGAGTATACTGCTTGCTGCCATCTTTGTCACTTTGTTATTGAAGCCAAAAAATCCAAATTTAAGGCAAAAGGGTGGAACTCTGGGTGGAGTGGAATGGGATAAACAATTGGTCAACAATCAACATGGCAGTGTAACAGGCTGAGACTCTGTCTGTTGTCAAATAGTCAAAAAATAATGGCCTATGTCTTTTCCTAAACACTTTTTCTTGACCAAGGAAAGATGTGAAGGAGAATTCATAAGGACTTAGGAAAAGACCGTGGTGCTAAGAGAATCCCACTGCATTTATACTAGGCTACGTAATTATGTGATGGCGGATGTTATTGATGGGGGTGGGTGAAGGGCCAAATGGTGCGTTGCTCGTTCCTGGCTAGCCACAAGGAACGAGACATTGAAGCATTGAAGCACCTTTCCTTGGCATTTAAAAAATTCAACCAGCTTTTATCATGGCTAATACTTCCGGGTCATTTCACTCAGTTAGGAACCTTCCTAAACAAAAAAGACTATTCGACCACAGCCCCTGTCAATCAAGCAAACACTTGGTATCTTGTGGTAATTTGAGACCATTATGTCTTGTAAAGAAAAAGCATAGACTTTGCATTTTGAGAGATATTTTGGCACTGTTGGAATGGTTGTCTATGAAGCTAGAGATGGTGGCTTTTTTGGGAGCCACCATCCAGTGGCCAGTAGTGGTACTGCATTATAGAGCCCCAGCCTTCAGCCATGATGGAAGCAGCTTCGGCAGAATATGTTTCTTTTCTCCTCTGTCCTTTTCCTAAATCCCGGACCCCTCTCTTTACTTATTTATTTGTGCGTGTGTGTGTGTGTGTTTTCAGTGCCGGATGCTCCGAAGTTCTTCAGGATTAACCGGAGAAGTTTCGACACCATCCACCTCGAATGGGACAAACCTACGGAGCCCAATGGCATTCTGATTGGATACCAGCTCAAGTACCAAACAGGTGAGCTGCTCTGATTTATATATACTGTATATTGGTGCTGGTTTGCTAATCAGTATGATATGTATAAGTGTTCATGACCCTTTCAGGTATTTGCTTTGTTTTATAGTTTTTATTTGAGTAATTTGTATTTGGACCACACAGCTTTACAGAGATAGAATAGGACAGCAACATGAATGAACACACAATCAGACAGGCTTGAACCAAACCAGTTTAACCGCTTATTTGGAAGTGACAATGAAGGTGAATGCACTTAAAATGTCTGTTGTAATCAGCCTCTGCATTGTAATAGTAGGCTACTGCATATATGTGCACAACTGCAATATGTAAAGTAGGTCAAAGGGGAACCAGGAATTAGCTCTTAAGGATCTAATTGACTTTAGTGAAAGTGGGTAATAATTGGAAGTTTAGTAATATGTTGTCAGTCAAAAGGAATAACTTTGAGGAGGAAACTCATAGATAACTGGCTAGTACTCTGCTGCAGTACCAGACTGCCCCATGAGATGATATATGTGGGAATAATTCTGATAGCAAGCCCACCCATCTGTCCTTTTCTGTCGTTCTTCTGTGAATGTGCGTGTGTGTAGTCAGTGGCTCCAGGGTGGGTCATCCCAAGTTGGAGAGTTTCTTTCGTAATGTGACAGAGTTCACCATCCGTCTGCCAGACCGATCTACCCGCTACAAGTTCTACCTGTCAGCGCTCACCCAGGTGGGAGCAGGGGAGGTCTATGCTGAGGAGTCCCCACACTTCGCCAATGAAGGTGAGTGTTTCTACATTTGAGCATTTGTTTGCCAAAAAAATCTCACATTCAGTGCCTCCAAAAAATATTATTCTTGTTGAGGCTCACGTCTCTTGTCGAAAATGCATCAGAAACACGAATTTACTCCATGAAAACCAAGGTTTTCAATGCAACCAGTTCACCAGAGTTAAAATATTAACAGTTGATTATTTTTGGTTCAAAAGAGCCAAAAAGAATCAAACTGTAACTTTTGTCTTTATTTTTTCTTATTGTCAGCAAATCCCATGAAAAGACCCAAACCAACAATGAATTGATGCTACTAACAAGTATTGTGTATGTATCCATGGTACCTGGTACAGAGAATACCCTTCAATACCTGACAACGCCACCTTCCGCTAAGTGGCAGGAGGAACCCTTAAACCCTTTAGTATTTTCATCAGTGTGTCGTGTGGCCAACTCTATGGCTTCCCCGAACAGGAACAATTAGCAGGAGACAAAGATAAGTTGAATTTTATTGCAAAATAGTATACATATATGTATGCACAATTAAAATACCAGAGGCACAGGGTAAATAAGCAAGACAATAAATTGACTGGATGGCGGAAAACAGAATTAACTCTCCTCAAGGTAGGAAGGTCGTGTCTGCTTGTGCACAAAGTGTCACACAGTGTAGTCCCACCATGGAAAGGACGCAGTGTGTTGACGCAGACCTGGCCTTGTACAGAGTCAAGTGGCTAGCGCAATTTCCCATAGACTGGAGTGAGAACAGAGACGTTTCAGAAAGCTGTTGTCACATAGAGATCTTCTTCTTAATAAAACATCTTTGGTGAGACCTTTCGAGTCTTTTGGCCAATCAGAATCAAGATAACAGCATCGTCGTCTTTCTCACGGATGTTTAAAGTAAACTTTTCGCGGTACTACTACAATATACACTAGTTTTGAGGCAAGTCTTGTTTGCTGCCAGCGACCTAATATGCTGTTTAGCTAACTTAACGTTAGGTAACTAGTTGCTAAAGTAGCGTTAACTTGCCAAATCAAGTTGAAGTGTGTCGTGATANCCAAGTACTAACCAGGCCCTTTCCTGCTTAGCTTCTGAGATCTGGCGTGTGCAGGGAGGTATGGCCGTAAGCAATTGGGAATCATGAAAACAAGGTATTTATGAATGCTAAAACACAAAAAAAAGTTCTCAAAGGCTGTTGAATAGGTCTAAAAATAATGTATATATTTATCTCATAAACATGTAAATCCATGAAA
>LKNJ01002082.1:0-70936 GCA_002120245.1 Maccullochella peelii
TGGCGCTATATAAATAAAACTGAATTGAATTGAATTGAATTGACCAAACCAACACATGATACAAAAGTAGGAATACTTATAAATAACCCATTTCAGTATCAGGATTGTGGGATCCTTAAAGTGTAACCCCACCCTCAAATTCAGCTAGAACTCTCCCCCCCAGCAAATTTAAAAATGCAACGAGTGAGGGAACAACAACTGTAGGTGGCGTGGCCTCGTGGCTACGTAGTGTGTTGGTCAGGGGACACGGGGGAGACTGACTGACACTGATTTTATATAAATTTCATGACATAGACAGGTCCCAACCGGTTGACTTTATGTCAGCATTGGCTTTGCAGGTTCAGGGCAGATTTAAAACAGTAGATGGCGTGTTGAGCCATTTTCAGCCCATGAAATGCTGATTTTTCTATATTTGATAAGAAATATTAACACCTGCATTGATGTGTTTCATCACAGTACAGTCATACCATTTAGTTTGCAGCTCAAAAAACATTTAAGTGTGGAGCACCTCTTTAAAGGTGCTCAGCTTACAGTGTTTGATTACTGATCTACCTTAAACCCAAATGTTTGTATTGATCCATCTACATGGCCTCACCCAATATTGTCATTGATATTGGTGTTATATCTAACAGAGTTCGTACAGCTTTTAAAGAGTAAAATTCAAGCACTTTCAAGGTACCTAAACCAACATTTTCTAGACTCTTGAAGCCTTTATCACCACATCTAAATTGTTACTATAAATGCCAGGAAACAAATTAATATGACCATGGGATTGTTTCATTTCAGACAATAAAAGATTTTTGGTTTACATGAGTGATTGTGTAGATGATGAAACACCAGATTATGTTGAATATCAAGCATTTTTCAAGGAGTATATTCGAATTCATGCATATTCCTAACCTTGAAAACACAACGGTTAAATGTAAGGATTTTCCAAACTTTCAAGACTTTGTACGAACCCTGATCTAAAAACCAGTCACCAATTCTGTAGTTTTTAAAATGTTTAGTATGAGGCACAAGTCGCTGCACCAACGACTGACTTCCTCCAGGTTTGGACCATGACCATCTTTACTTTGCTTACTTGTTCAGCAGACCTATAGGAACTGTGTTAATTGAGAATAATATAAATTCCTGAGGAGATCAAGCATTTGTTATGACCTCAAATATAATCATAATCTCAAATAATAATCTTCCAAAAGGTTTCTCTTTCTGATAACAGCATTTGAAGGTTCACTCTTCTCTACAGAGCAATGAGATGCTTGACTGTCCAAATCCTCTTCATTGCAGGTGTTTGTGGAAACGCTGGATAAATGCTTCGAAAACGTCTGTGAACTGGACCTCATATTCCACATGGACAAGGTGAGCCGTTTCCGTAATGGTTGTCTTTAAACGTTTCTTCTGCACGCTGCTGCTGTTTGTGCCACAGTATACGGGTAGCTCTGTCTTAGGCATGGATTGGCAGCACAGTGTGACCTGCTGGATTATGCCCCTCTCCGGTGTCAGAACAACCTGCACTATTTTTTTAAACCAGCGGGACAACAACTGTCCTGCATGTGATGTTAATTTGCCGTCAATGTTGACTTCATACAATGAAAGTATTACAAGAAAATTCTGCCTTGAACTGTGTAGCAGCTGCAGGAAGCAATGACTCAGTCACTAGCAGTCCATGAGGTTAGTCATTTACTATTCAAGTGTTTTTGTTTTTTCATATAACCAGCTGCGTTTCAGGAACAACTGCTTTGCTGTAAATAGTCCAGTTGTGTTTGGTGTGTGAGCCCAGCATTTTTACTAATATTCTATGTCAACCTGGTCTCCTGACATCATACTCTGGATCTTGAAAAAGAGATTCTGCAGCTCTGAAATTCCTCCTTCTCTTAACAATTTCACCTCAGAAGTGAGAGAATCATCAGTGCCTGAGGGCTGCATTTTGTTTTCAAATGGAAATTTCTGCAAGGACTGATGGGAAAAAAAAACAAACATCAGTGGTTAGGGTTTTTTCTTATGATGGATTTGAAAAGAAATTGCTCCTTTTTAGAATGAAGCTCTGTATTGTTCATGCTCTCCCTGGAGCTGAGCTAGAAGTATTGCTGCAAACTAATCAGACATGTCTACAGTCATCCTGATTGAATTTTCCCAGTAGGAAATTGATGTCATGTGGTGCAGTGGGGTTTGGCCTGAGGAATGTTCCAAGATGAAACTTTATATTTCTACTAGAAGAGAAAACATTTTGCTCTCAGAAGGCTCTCCTAGCTAGACAACATTGATCAGCATAGCATTGTGAAATTGTCATTTTAACACACATACAGGGTTTTAAAACAAACTTAACATTTCTAGTCTGTCATGGAGATTTCCGGATCAATAAATAACAGATTTAGGCATTTTCACCAGTTTTAATATCTTTCCCTCATGTCACTTCATGCAGCTATTACTCATATAGGACTATAGGATTAGGATTTCAGTTTTATGGAAAACTATACCTTACTGATTTCAGAAGCTGTTCTAGGTATGTTTTTCATCATCCTTAACCTCAAAGTAGGTCTGCAATAGAAGACTCATGTCTCTTCCAAAATGTTTTCTGCCCACAGGAATTCATAAATCTAAACTTTAAACTTGTCTCCAAGTGAGCCATGAGTGAGAGATACGTTCCAGAGAGCGCTGAACTCTCCAACATTAGATCTTGCACCTCTCTCATCCCTTCTGTATCATGAGTTACAGAGTTGCTAAACAAGACAGGATTACAAAGTACTGAACGAGTTACCTCTGGCTGCGTGGTGGATCCAGTTTTTATTATTGAATTGTCTATCTGTTGGATTTGGCAGTGTGTCTTAAATGTTATAGCAAGCGTGCAAAGAGACCTATTTCATTGACTGAACTGACATGTAGAGTAGCGTGCAGGCTGTCGCTGTGCATTAACTGCCATGTTGTGTCTGTCTGCAGGTACATTATATCTTGCAGGAGGTGGTGATGGGAGGCATGGTGCTGGAGACCAACATGAATGAGATCGTAGCCCAGGTCGAAGTGCAGAACCGCATGGAGAAGTCAGAGGTCAGTCTGTTAGCCACATTAAATGACCATGCCAGTGTTTTTGCATGTTTTAGACGGCAACCTGTAAAAACGTCCCATTAGTGCTAACAATGTTTTAATTGTTTGCCTTGAAGACTTTCTGCCAGAAAGCCTTTAGGAAGTCAGGTGACTAAAAATCGACAAAGTCCATGAAGCAAGGAGGCCGGGGTGGATGAGTGGGTCAAACACCAGGTCTTTCACCCAGGTGACCACTGTTCGCGTCCCGTGTGAAACTTAACTTACCATGAACGTTTCCTAAACCTAACCAAGTAGTTTTGGTGCCTAAACCGTTTCACAATGTAGAAAGGCTTATTGGCAGTACTACGGTCACAGTTTGGTTAGGTGTAGGAAAAGATCATGGTTTGGTTTAAAATAATAAGTCAATGTTGAAGTACAGTATATACTTTTGGTTGCCTAAACCTAACCAAACTGCGACATTTCACAACTTTAACCACGTGTTAGAAAGCCTTCAAGGCAAACTTCTCCCATGTGTGTTTCTTTTGCTTCCCAGGCAGCCAGACTGATTACCAGTCACCTCGCTATTAAAATCAGACATGACTCTTTAGAGACATGACTCTGGCATTGTTGGTCTGGCCTGAGACTGACACAAGTTATTTTAAGTAAACTTACAGAAATAATGCTTAAAAGAGTACTCCACCGATTTAGCATTGCAGTCCTATAACACTGCTGGACTCTTGATTGATAGTCAAATGAAAAATTTGACCCTTTTAGATCCCATTCCCAGTCATATTGTGCACCTACTTAACAATATATGCCAAAAAAAAAATAAATTGTTTGTTCATTCTTTGTATATCAAAATCCAATCATGTTTTCTTCCTGTAAAACAAATTATGATGTGTGATTATGTAAGCTTGAACCAACCAGTTTCAAACAATAATATCATGACATCCACCGATCAATCAACAGTCTGCAACTCATAGCAGCACAGAGATTTATTCACTCCAAGGATGAAACATTCATCCTCTCCCTCGTCTTCCTCCACATCCGCAGTTTGAGGGGTACATCTGCCTGCTCCGGTATCAGGGTGATGAAGGTGTTGGGCATCTGACCCTGAATCACTGTAATTCTCCGTGGTTGTTATGACACGCCCACTATTCAAGCATCAAATCACGTTCCTCCCAACGTTATGTCCCGCCTGCCTATCCTGTTTGACTCGGAAGTATGTAACGATACACAAGCTAGGTACTCTCTAAATGCTGTCTCATCTAGTGACATCACTAGTCAGTTTATCAAACTTTGCGCAGCTCCATCTGGAGCCACAAAAGGCTTAAGACACCTTTTTTTCCACATGTGCAGCAGTATTCCCCAAGACCTGTAAACAGACTTTGATGTGTAAAATCAGTTGAGTTCCCCTTAAAATCAACACCTTTCCATCTGTTTCTGAGTCAACTGAAAATGTCGACAGCAGGACACATATGTCACTCACTACTGATTGGTTAGGGCAAAACAAATGAACCCCCCTCGACATGAACACAATGTCAGACTGAATTAATGAAATTAAGTGAAATAGCAACTCACTGTTCTATCATTTGGTAATGCATTTGAGGACAGGGGCTGTTTTTCCTTCTTGTTGCATTCAAGTGCTTTTGGGATTCTCCTACAATGTACCTGAAATTTGAGAATAGGCGGCCAAAAAGCATCGCATTCATGAGCTACTGTATGTACTGATGGAAAGTGTAACTCTGGAAACAAACAAACAAAAGCGAAACTTGAACGTTGTCAAAGCTCAGTATAAAGACTTGAAACCGAGGGAAACGGCTAGCCCGGCTCTGTCCAAAGGTAACAAAATCCGCCTACCAGCACCTATAAAGATCACTAATTAACCTGTTGTATCATAATTGTTTAATCTGTACAAAAACTGAAGTGTAAAAACAACTCGTCGTGGTTTTGGTGCTTCACTTGTAAGCACTGACAAGGAAGCATTTTCATCCTCACAACATTGTCAAAAGCAACGTGATACGTACACTGTGATTGATGTTCTTACTATAGTGACATTAATGGCAACCTGGTAGGTAGAAAAAAACACATTCAGAATTGCATTGACTTGTTTGGCAGTAACGTACACTCAACATGTTGTAAGAGGGCTGAAACATGCAAAACTCCCGGTCCAGAGTGGTTCTTAAATGCCTACTTTCATAATAATAATGATAGTAGGCATACAGGAGTATGCCAATAAATGTAAAGCTGCTATAATCACATAACAATTCCACACACAGTGGCTTTAAAGGTGTTTTCCATGTTGTTTTATTTTGGCAGGGAGGTTTATCGGCGGCCCCCGCTCGCGCCGTCTCTGCCGTGAAGAACATGAACCTGCCCGAGATTCCCCGCAACATCAACATCGGAGACATCAATATCAAAGTGCCAAGCCTCTCCCCATTCTGAGCAGCCTTCCAGCTGAGCTCCACAGGGCTGGTGTACTACTGATGCAGTTCCCCTCCACCCAGCTCTGTTGTTAATACAGGGGAACACTGTTTTATATGTATGTATTATGGAACCACAGCAGCTTACTCTCCCCCTCATTCTTTTCACTTGAACGGGAGACAAGCTGTGAATTATTTTTGAGTTCTACTGTATACAATTTACAGATTACTCCAGCTGAAGGATTTGCACAATAATGTAAAGTTTGATTCTATAAAGCATCAAGAGTAATATTAGTGTCTATGTATTTTCTGCTATTCTTTCTGTGATTTCCTACTCTTTCCAAAAGAAAAATGAAGTGTGTTGGCCCAGTGCCTATTTTCCTGCACAGCCCTTTGAAATTTCCTGTTTAAGGTTAGAAAACATTCCCCATCTACAGTGAGCTTTTGGACTTGGCACCGTTCACAGTAATAAGATCCTTTGGCTCTTGTATTGGGCTATAATTACTCAAACACATCTTTTTCTCCTGTTCCAAGTGTGTGTTCATACAGACTGGGATTAAGACTCCTCTGCTTGGCTCTTGTCACAGTTTATTTTCCTTCTCTGTAATATATCATGTCTCTCACATCCTTGTGATTTGTGACTGTTATTATTGTTCTCCTGGGTGCAGATTGTGCTCAGTACTGCAAATGTAAATGGCGTACTCTAGCCAAGTTTTAATGTGCTGTGATGTTATCTTGCCAACATTTGTTCAGAGAGGCAACAGACTAACTTTGACCTTTTTCGGTTCTTTAAGTTTTTTTAAGACTGCCATTTAAGCCAGAGTTTTACCGTTTAGTCCTGTCAAGGAAGGCGAATGTGTCCGTGTCAAAGACATTCCTTGCCAAGATAAATTTAATAAATGAAAATGCAAATCCCTGTGGCTGTGCTTTGTTGTGCACCAACTCATTCCGAAACAAGAGTTTTACCTTATGTGTCAGCAGCTAAGCTGAGTCACCAGGCTGTGGTCAACCGGCATCACGTAAAACCTAAATCAGAATGGTCAGAACACTCTGTACCTCAGCGGATCATATGGACTGACTTCTTTCTGCTTAACCACAATGAGTTCGCAGTCTTGTTGATACAGCCGCATTCTTTCAGCCCCCGTTCCCACAAATTTAGGGATTTAGGAAGTTGTCCCTCCCTACATCCTTGGGAAAACCTATGGTAGCTCTCACCACCTCCCACCTCCACCCTCGCAGATGCAGACTGTGAGTGTTTCACATCAGCCAGGATCATTCCAGCTCAACTTCTGCATCTCATGCAGACTTTAATCTGGGCTTGCAGTGGACATCCAGCTACACGGGGTTTGGTATGTACTGTTTTCCCCATGTTTGACATGTTCATATATCCAACATGCTGCATGCCAAGTCACTCCTTTTGTTGCAAGTTGTGTTTTTCTTCTTCACAGCAACGCTTCTGTTATAGCCTGTGTATTAGCTTTACAGCTTTTGGCATCTGGTACAATATTGCGCTGCTTTTTTTACACTGAAGAACATTTTCTCAGAATTGGCCTGCAACAGAAAGGTTCATCCTTGACTGTTCACAAATGGTGCATGGATGCAGTATAGATAGCTATAGACATGTTTATGAAAATCAATGAACAGTAAAGATCATTGGCCTCTAAAGTTAGTGCAAAGCTGCCAGTTGAGTCTTTGTTCCTTCCTCATTTGGTTTCACTGGTTTCAAATGACAGATCTCCATATAACAAGGATAGTAACCACTATTTCAGTGGTATGCAGTTGTGAAATGCATGTTGCTAACTAGCAGATAATTCATCATGTACTCAAAGTCCCAGTTTGACTTGTTGGTTCTGCTGTGGATTAATTAGTTGTCTGTTAACATCCAGCGTGGGCTGTACTGGATGTAAACTCTAAAATCTGTACAGTGTGGAGCTGAGACAACAATGAGCTGGGTGTGTAGGTCACAGGTTCATGTGCAGGTAGAATGATAATGCAAAAGCATGTGTGTGTACTAAAAGGTATTTTACCTGCACAAGTAGCATATATACATGTGCACAGGGCATATTGTACAGAGGATTTAATGATTTCCAATCATATGATACCAAACAGGTTCTTGCACAGGTTTTGAACCAAAGGGGAGAGTCTGTTAAAATCACACCGTGAAACAGATGTGGTCACGTGGCTCTTTTATTGTCAATTTTTACTCAGTGAAAATATGTGATTTTGTGTGCCCAAGATAAACATTCCCACTCACAAGATTATCCCACTCTCTGCTGGCTGGGCGAAAGTGCTTGTGTTTTGTTTGGCTTATATTGCTTCTCAACTTGGCCGTAAGGGACATTTGGGACATTAGAAGCATTTATCTTACAGACTACTGATTCTTCCTCTCCTTTGTTTCTTTTAGCACAGACTGCACCTGGAACAGAATCCTTCTGGTATTAAGATTTAATATTGTACATACAGTATGTAATACATATCTCGTCATACATGACAAGCCCAACCTTAGCTGTTATTAGGAATTTTTTATTAAAATGTAGCAATTTCTATTAAATTATCATACATTTTCTAACAGACAAGATGACTGCCCGTGCAAAGGCAAATCGCAGTAACTACATATTTGGTCAGAAAGGAGCTAAGAAGACCGTAATCTCACTTTTTGACATCTGTTGTTGTAGAAATGTGTAATTTCTGTGCAAACTGCTTTTAAATTTAACTACAAAACAGAGCAAATAAACATGCCAAAACGCAGTAACTGCACTCTGTCTTGGAGATCTATGGACTGTAGAACTCATTGTTGCACTTAACTGCACTCTCAGCCACACAGACAGCTAACCTGACAGCAAATGTATGAGGGCTATATCAACATAGTAGCTAGAACTAAAGCTAAATTTATTTATTTTTCTCAACTGTGATCTGTGAATGAAAAATTTTCATTTTGATAAACTGACATATTGGTAATTCAGTTATTTCGCATAACTAAATGAGGCAGCGGCTAAAGCTAACTAGCTTAGCAGTTCTCAGTAGCTGCCATCGCAGCTTTTGACTCATAATGAATTTCATGTAATTTGGTGTGGTTAAGCTACTTTTAAATCACATACTTAATGTACTAAATGGCTAATTCATTACATTTCAATGTATACATTGAATGATTTCAATGTAAACATTAATACTTGAACAGACAAAAACCTAGCAAACATTTAATTCCTATAAGCTATTGACTGTAAATAATCAAAATAAAGTTTATCTTCTGTTTAATTATTACACTCAATCTATTTTAAATGGACAAGAAAGAACACATTTTGTTTTCCCCTTGCATTCAGCAAGGATTATTCAGAGGCCAGAGTATCTACAGTTTTACAGGTATTATATAGGTTCTATGGCAATGATTTTTTTGGGTAAATTAATCAGCCTAAAAAGACATCAAATGAAGGCATTACAACCTTTCTATTGGTTTGCCTTCCAGTCTGAAAACTTTAAACCTTTTTTCTCAGCTTCACTGCTTCTGTAGTTACTGCTCTCTGCCTTTGTAGGTCAGAATAGTACATTATATAATTACAAGAGTGTACAACAGGGTATTACACTTTTTAGGCACTGCATAGCAGAAGCACAGATGGCTGAAAGCATGTTTCGTATTATAGAGAGATCCTAGAATGTCTACGTTTGTGTGGTCTTGGTCTGCAGAGAGTTTAATCAGATTAAGATCCATCATTTCCAGATGTTCTGTACCTGTTGGGTGTTGAGTTCACATAGCAGTGACTGTGGAGGATTGTTTTTTAGTGCCTGAGGGACTCATTGATCTTTCCAGTCTTGGTGTCTTTGTTAATAAAATGGCAGATAACCCTGATAAAGTGTGCCTTATCACTGCTGCACCTGATGTGGTCTATTTCACAAGTTGCCAGATGTTATTTGATCGTCTCATTTATTGTTGCCTTATAAACAGAAAGTAATAGGCTGAAATACCAAGACAGTTTAGAATGAATAGGAATTCAAATGTCCATAATAAAAATCTTATCTTTTCATTAAAAGCTTTGCACCTTTATCACAATGGATGTCTGTTCATAATAATCCAATGGAGAATTATCTGTGTTATAGATTACTATTACAGTGCACCATTGGTTGTAGATTAACTATCAGTTTAGTTAAACATAATCTCAAGTACGTGTGTGAAGGGAAGACATCTGGTAATTTGCAGTAAGGCCTACATCATAAGGGATTTATAAGTTGTAGCAATGCTTGGGTTGACAGAAAGCCAGAAAGTCATGCAACTTTATTAATCACTTACTGGCATGTATGACTGCAGATGTAACAGCTTATTAGAAAGTAAGTCAATACTGAAAGGTCATCGGTTTCACACAGTAGATTAGCAATTGTAAATGTTGATAAATCATTAATAGGAATGTGAGTTGCGAACTTTCAACAACATCAGCTCATAGTTTATAGTATGGGGCTTTGTCCTATCTTTAATCAAGAGCATGCTCTTTCACTTTGAGAGCATGATTTACTGATTTCATGTTCAGATTTTGTAATACTCTTCCTCAAAACCCTGCTCTGGCACTCAAATAGCACCTGCTTGCACTTGGATTTGCTCTGCTTCTGCTCAAACTGTTTGCTCGCACTCAGATATATTGTTGCTTGCACAGATTTCCTGCGCTCCATCTTCAGCCCTCAGGCTGCTTCTGTGCACTTGTGAAACGTCTGCTGTCACATTTCTGGCCGTACGGGACACTGTAAGAAGTAAAGCGAACGTGCCCACAACGGGTTGTTGCACAAAACATCCCAGAGCAGAGCAAAAATGTGAGAGCAGAAGTTTCACAGTCCACGCTCTTGATTAAAGATAAAGCCCCATACTATATCGGCAGATAAAGTTTTGCTCTGTTGTCATCACTTGAAGAGTATACAACTTCAGTCTTGGTCCAAGATCAAGAATGAGCTTTGACACTCAACATTAATTAGGTTTCAATTTATAATCCACTTATGAAGTATTCCCTATTAGGAAGTGATAGCAAATACTTAGATATATATTTCTGTACACTAAAAAAGCCAACACCTGCTTTTGAACAGCTGACAGATGTGATGACATTACTGACAACTGTGGGTGTGTCTCATGTACTCCCACTTGTACAATACGATGATTAGTTGGTCATGGTGATGTTGTAGAGGAAACGCCTGCTATCAGATAGGAAAACAATTGCACACTCAGGATTTTTACAAAGTATGCTTTGAGTTCCTGTTACGTTCTATCATGTATGTCAGTATGCTCTGTACCAGCAGATGTTACCACAGCTGATCCCTGTGCAGTGACTGATAATGTAAAGTGATTTTGATATACATTAGAGCAGGAGGAAACTGCTGGTCTTCCACTAAGGCCAGCAGAATTATGTCACTGGTAATCTTGTTGTTGTGTTATTATCTGAGAAAGTTTTAGCTATGTTGGGAAGACTTGTTGGTTAAACTGTGTGTAAGTCTGAGCTGCTTTGAAGCCACCAGTTTACCATGACATTTTCTATTGCCTTTAATTGATTTTTATTGATAGAGAAGTGAAAATAAGCTTTTAACTTGTCATTCTTATGTCAGTGTAATCTAAGAGCTGCTGAGATTCTGACTAAATAAATAACAAAGGTCTTCCCATTTTTTCCTTTCCCCTTAGGTGTTATAAAAATGTCTTTTTTGCCATGTTAATAGCTCAACCATTAACTGAGGAGGGAAGAGATCTGCTGTGCTGGACAAACACAAACTGAGACCCTTTAGAGTTCTTCTCTGACCTCCTGAGTCAGACATGGGGAAAGTCTACTATGTCAGTAAAAATGTGGGCCTCGGGCTGCTTGTACTGGCAGCCAGTGCTCTGGCTACGATTATAGCTCTGTCCATTGCCTATGACAAGGAAAGGGCCAAGAATCGAGGCGAGCCTGGAGATGGAGCAACAGACAGCACTAGCATGCCTACACCCCCCACCACCCCCTTCACCCCGAAGGAGCCCTGGGACCACTACAGACTTCCAGACTCCCTTGCTCCCATCTTCTACAATGTGACCCTGTGGCCCCGGCTGGAGCCCAACGCAGACGGCATGTACATCTTCACTGGACATTCAGCGGTGGTCTTCAGATGTGTGAAGGAAACAGACCTCATCATCATCCACTCCAACAAGCTGAACCTCACCACCTCCTATGGGCACCATGCAAGGCTGAGTGGCCAGGGTGAAGCCACTGTGCCTGCTATACAAAAGTCTTGGCTTGTTGTGAAGACGGAGTATCTGGTTCTTCAGCTACGCAGCAGACTAGCTGTTGGAGAGTCATATGTACTTCACACTGAATTTCGGGGGGAGTTGGCAGATGACCTGGAAGGCTTCTACAGGAGTGAATACATTGAGGATGGTGTGAAGAAGTAAGCAATGACATAGCATAATGGTGCACCATCATTGTGTTTTTGACAGTGAGAGTTAATTTTCATGGTTCCAATGTTCCTCGTGGTGAGACTTTGGAGTATTTCGCTGGGTTGATGTCTTTTTTATGTTAATGTTTAATTGGAACATTTTGCAGAGTTGTGGCTACCTCGCAGATGCAAGCAACGTATGCCAGGAAAACCTTCCCTTGCTTTGACGAGCCAGCCATGAAAGCCGCCTTCATAGTCACCATCATCCATGGCCGAGACACTGTGGCTCTGTCTAATGGCAGGGAAATTGGTTCGTTTTAGAAACACAAAATTCTCTCCTTTCAAATTTTTGAGAAAACTGGGTCAGTACAAATTAAATTTCAATTGAAAATAACATTTTATTTCAAGTAATAGCAATACAAAGAACACAAAGGGTGGTTGGTACAACAGGTTTGTAATAAAAGTGATTTTCAGAGCAAAGGACAGAAACATATTATGTGTGAGGCAATTTCATTGTAAATAATTAATAACTTGGACATGACAGAAAATCAGAAACTAGATGCTGTTAATGCTAACAGAGTGTCAGAGTCTAACTCTTCCCCTTTCTGAACAGACACTGCAGACTCTGTCATTGATGGGTTGCCTGTCAGAGTGACTACATTTGAGCCCACAGAGAGAATGTCCACGTACCTGCTGGCATTTATTGTCAGTGACTTTGATAAAATTCAGTCAACCCAAAACAACAATTTGTTGGTAAGAAGTATTTGTACCCTGTATCTTTTAACATTACCAGTGTGGTCAGCACACAAATTAATTTGGATCATAGACCAAAAGCAGTTCAAACAACCAGTGTAAATAATAACAAGGGTCAGTAGGTCACATTATGTAGATTATATTCCTGTGAACCCTGAATGCAATAAAAATCTTAGGACAAAGAAATAATTTTTTAGAAAATGTGTTATTGTGGCCTAAAAGCTGTCAAATTCTTTGCAGGTCCGAATCTGGGCTCGAAGAAAAGCCATAGATGACAGGCAGGGTGACTATGCTCTCAACGTTACAGGGCCGATCCTTCAGTTCTATGAGCACTACTACAATGCAACCTATCCACTCTCCAAGTCAGGTAGGTCAACTCTGCGTCAACATGCTTAGGCAAAACATTTTCCTGTGAAGATAGAACAACCAAACAACTGAAATTTTATTGAAACAAGAACTAATTGGTGGATCAGGTATGTGCTAAATTTACCAACATATCCCTATTATGTGAAAAATGTCTTGATGATGATATGCAATGTAACATTAAAATACTGAATGTTTTTTATTGCTTGGTGTGACATTCTCTCCATTCAAAAGGTAATGGATCACATTAAGGCTACGTGCACACTGTTAAGGCTTTGGTGGTCCATTTTTAATTAAGATTTCAATTCAGATTTCTGATGCCCTTGTCCTCCCCAGATCAGATAGCTCTGCCTGACTTCAATGCTGGGGCAATGGAGAACTGGGGTCTGGTCACATACAGGGAGACTGCCCTGCTCTTTGATCCCATCCTATCCTCCACTGGAAACAAAGAGAGAATTACAACTGTAATCTCCCATGAACTCGCACACATGGTAGGCCATAATATTTCAGCCTGTCATCACATCAGTTCCAGTTTTAGTAATCAGGAGAAAAAGAAAAAGGACCATCATTTGGTGCAAACTCAGTCTCAGCTAAGTCTTCCTCCACTCTTGTGAAGAATACAGTAGGCTAATGTGTAGTCAGAGTACTCAACCTCCCTTTGCAAAAGCAGATGACAGATAATCGCCTGGGGACAAATTAACCTTGCTCCCTTTTAGATGTATTTAAAACCTGACATCTTAAGTGATGTGAAATTCTGTTGGGAATTTTCTTAAGCCCCTGCTTTGTCAGTTTTTATATTTCTTGGACTTGAACTTCAGTGGTAATGTTGGCCAAAATCTGAACTCACTGTGGCAGAACTCTTTATCTCTTTACTCTTTATGTGTTGTGTTTTTTTAGTGGTTTGGCAACCTGGTGACTCTGCAATGGTGGAATGACCTGTGGTTGAACGAGGGGTTTGCGTCATACGTGGAGTACCTCGGGGCTGACTATGCTGAGCCCACCTGGAACATTGTAAGAGCCATGCTTGTACTGTATTGATCAATGACCTCTCACAGATATGGGCCAGAAAACCTGCCCTAACCCATCTCTCTGCTTGGCTGCAGAAAGACCAGATTGTACTGTCTGACGTGCACAAGGTGTTTGCTGTGGATGCCCTGGCTTCCTCCCACCCGCTGTCCCGGCGGGAAGAGGAGGTCAATGAACCTGCTCAGATCAGCGAGATGTTCAACACCATCTCCTACAGCAAGGTCTGGTCCTATCTGATGCAGGATCTTATACAGAGATACAGTATTTATTACAATTTTGCCCTTTCACATTTTTCTCAAAAGTATTATAGGCAAGATAGCTAAACCTCTTCATTTATTTTTGTGTATATTTTTGAAAAATAAAATAGACAATACCTTTTGACACTGATCAAGCCAATTTTTTGTTTTTATTGTCCACTTTTGAGCAGTTTTACCTGATCAAATATCTTCTTTTATAAATTCCCAGGATGCCCAAGAAATCTATAACACCTTTGTATGTGAGTCATTTTTCCATTCACCTAGCCCTGAATGTTGTAATTTTTCTCTGAGGCGCCATATTGCACCATCAAGGAAACATCTTGTTTTAATATTTCCTTTGGATTGAATCCAAAACCCTTTGCTGTTATGAGAAGTTCAAACCAACCAAATTCTGGTGGTTTCTGTGTTTGTTGTTTTCAGGGAGCGGCGGTGCTGAGGATGCTGTCAGAGTTTCTCACTGAGCCTGTGTTTGCCAAAGGACTCAGTGTGAGTAGTTATTTTGTTATAAGGCCTCATCACATAATTACTGGTGCCACTGTATGTGTATGTGTGTGTGTGTACTGGTAGTGACATGTTGTCGTAGTGAGTAAGTCCGTCCCCAGGCCGGTGGTGGAGAGCAGACTCCTCTCACTACAACTTAGTCTTCAGTACAGTTGCCTTACTATTCGAGTCTCAAAAAAGTTTCAAAGTATTCGCTGGAAATCGGTCAGAGGTTGATGCATAGAGTTTATTCCTCAAAACAAACCCGAGTTGGTTCCGGACACCAACTGAAGAACAAAGGCACACGCTCTTTTAAAGGCTAACAAAGTCTGCCTTTTTTGGGTGGAGTAAAACAACCTCCACCTATTTTCTTAAAACATCCAATCCAAACATAATGGTGTCCTTTAAACATGTATTTGGGTCATCCAACCATAACATCGAACATAATGATGTCCTTTAATATGTATTTAGTCAGCCCCCACCTTTCCCGTTTCTTATTTTTGCGAACACAGTTTTTTTCCGACAACGGTTGAGGCTATCGTTGATATGTTGGGGCTGCCTCTTGAATGAGTTGGTGCTCTCTTTGAAACATCGGTTGGTGCTTTTTTTCCTAGCCTGGTCTCACCTGTTCTCATACACCAGTAAATCCACCATACATTGCACTGTCCGGCACCAAGGTCAAAAAGGCTGTACTCAAAATCACCAAATTAACTGCCTGATTATCATTTTTTCACACAGGTGTTACATGGTTACAGATCATGCTTTCTCACAAGAGTGTAGTACATAGTTTTTCATATTTCTTTGACTTTTTTCTTTGCAGACAGTGCTTTCCAAGGTGCTTTCCAGTGTGGAGAATGTTATTAAAGCACGATATGACCTGATCATGTACAATACACCCGTCTTGTGTTAGGTCAACAGCTGAAATCCTGAACTTTACTGAACTTTAAATCAAAACCTACGCTGGAGATATCTACAGTGGGACTCCAGTTACCGGTTTGGTCAAGTATGAATCCAGGTTTAAGAGTCACATTTTTTTAATGCTGTTTTAGAGTCCTTTCCTCTATGTCAAGAAAAAATGTCAGTCTGATACTGTATTGTACTGACATTTAAAGTCTTGAAGATATACCACTAAACACTTGATTAGAAAAATAGGGAAAGTGTGTTTTCTGTGGGCCGTCTAAAGATGGTGCGCAGACTAAAGAATATTCAAGTGTTCAATGCATGTTGACACTTGCAAAAATTGCAGCCCATTATGGACAAAAAGAACTGAATCACTTTCTACTCTCAGTAGTGCAGAATGATTGCATACCAGCAATTATGTCGACAGTTAAGGCACAGATTTTTTGTCCTTTTTTCCACATTTGCAAGGAGCTTACATTAGCCTTCCTATGTCTTCTTTTTGCAGTGTCCTTAGGCTGCATTGTATGTACTGCATGTGCACTGCACCTTCACAAGTCCTTGTGGGATATAGCCAAACATCTGGACATGTTTGGCTAACCATGGCAGGTAAACTTGGATCACAGAGTGTCACAAGATTCCCGGCACACCCAGTCTGTCACCATGAAAATAAAGAGTGGATTTATCTCCTAAGACTCGGATATGACCAGGTATAATGCAGGGTAGGGTAGGGTCTGCATCCCTTTAGTCCCTTTTCACATTTTTATACAAAAATCCCCACAGTTTATAACTACAGAGTTATTTTTACATGGTTTTTACTGCAAGTAATGGTTTCCAATTTATGTATTTGGCCATGAGCAAAAGATGTTTATCTACGCAGACTATTTTCGGGACTGGGTTAAACTTTCCTGAATAATGCAAGTGTTGTATTAAGTCCTTACTCTGAGATAGTGAATGGGTAATCCATTATAGGTTGTTATTGTATTACACAGTGGTTTCGAACATAATACTGGTCTATTACTTTGCCAATGCCTTAGCATGAAAAGAGCAAGCGATTCACTCAGATTTCTTCAAGGAAACTCATTTGGTATGGGTCACCTCATGTGACCAAAATCTTTGCTAAAAGCAAAAAGAGAAAATAGAGTCATTTGGATGATTTTGTTTCCCCCCCTGTTTTTGTTAGTTATTGTGTGTGTCGCCATAAGTGTTTGTGCTTGTCAGGCAAGAAATCAACTTTGTCACAGTGGCCCTAGACAATAGGAGGCAGGAATTGCTGAGCCTGATGTTGCACTCTGGGAACAGTAAAGTCATTTCGCTCCAGCAGACCACTTAATAGCTTTGGCTGATGCAGAGTTTGGAAATCCATCAGTCAATTGGGCCAGACTGAGACGAGCAGTCTTGTGCCAGTATGCCTAGTGTATGAGGAAACAGGTAGCAGGACAATGGAGCTACTCTCATTATAAGCTCGAGTCATATAGATACATGTAATTGCTTTTTCAAACAAGATATTGACCAATTATGGTTTGATCCGGCACCAGGAACAAGAGCAGTAGGAATGCCAATAGATTGCTTTGTTCTGTGTAGTGTGCCATGGTAAAAGACCAGTGCAGCATCTTGGACACCACACAGAGCTGTGACATTAGTATTTTAGTCTGTTTTTATTTAGTGTGACAGCTTTAGTCACAGGTTTGTACCCATGGTGACTTCATTGAATTTATGACCAATTGGAGCTCTGTATACTGATGTTACTTTGTTTTTAGCAGTTCCTTTGCATGTTTGAGTCTTGTGCCGCTATATTAGAAAGTAATACATTTACGTTCAGGTCTCTTTGGAAGATAGCTAGCATTGCCTTGATCTTCCCAATCTGTCTAAGGTTCTGATTCAGAGTCTGTACTATCAGAGACCCGGAAAATGACAGCATTGGCCAAGTTTGTGACACACAAACTGTTGTGCTTGTTTGTATGCTTATCCTCTCCAGCAAAACAGCAATGCTTGTACATTCAAACTGCTTACTGTATGGTGACCTGTATTTACATTCACATCAACAATGTTGTTGTTTATTTGACCATTACGCCATTCTTTTCCTAACTTTAACCTTAAAAGTAAGGGGAACTCCACTGATTTTACACATGAAAGTCAGTTTACAGGTCTTGGGGATTACTACTGTATATGTGGAAAAAAAGTTGTATAAAGCCTTTCGTTGCTCCGGAGGGAGCGGCATGAAAATTAATAAATTGCCCCAAGTGATGTCACTTGAGTCAGCGTTGGTTTGGTCTGAAGATTACAAGTTTGAAAATAAAACAAATCTGGAGGTGTGGAGTTAGAAAGAAGTGACTTACGAGACCCCTCTATCCCGCTCCTCATCTCTGCTTGAGGCTAGCAGCTCGAGGCTACGTTAGCTACTACTAGCATAACACACCCGAATTTCCGACTGAACTGTCCGAGGTCGAGTTGCATTGGGGGAAATGTGAATAGGTGGAATAAAAAAAGACTATCTCCGGTTCTTGTCGATTTTGATTCTTTTTATTAAAACTGTCCATCGTGAGTCCGACAGTGTTAAAGGAGTGCAATGCTAAATCTGTGGAGTACTCTTTTAAAAGCAGCTTTGTGTGTCTGTATCCTACCAACTTGGACACATGTTTAATGATGAACTACCAGTTTCAAAAGCTTTAATCGACACGCCAAACTCTTACTAAGCAGTGACCGAGAAACCTTTCTGAATAAATCTCTACTGTGGGCACATGTGGTACCTCAGCCCTGAATATGAGTCTCAATAAATCATTGTATGACTAAATGAGAACTTTTTTGGTGAAACAAGTTTAGCCACATGTAATTAAAAAATTCCAGCCTCATACGTATGTAATTCCCTCCATCTTGTCATCATGTGGGAGGAGGGCAGACAACCTGTCCCATTGTGTCAGTCTGTAAGGTTTGCTTGTCAGTCTACCAGGCTCCCAGCTAACCCCCGTGTCAGCACTCTGATCTGACTGGTTAGGATTGCAGACACATTGCCACCAATGAAGTAAATTACCTTCGGTAGCTTAATCAGTTGCGGCGGTGGTGCTGGGCAATATGAGGGAATTGGTATTCACTGTGTCCCACAGTTAATTATTTATACTTTGCTTCAAGATACGGCTGGTGGAGAGTGGAACGACTACAGCAGAGAAAATGGTGAAAAAGAAGACTCAACTTTTATTGTCATAGCAGCACCTTTAAACAGCTCATCCAACAATGTAGTGGCATCGTTGTGTGTCGTTTCTGTTATCATTTATACTTGCTGTGACTGATCTCATCAGAATTCAGGTGTCAAACTACATTCTAATAGTGAGAGTGCTTTACAGAGGTTAAGAAAGTTTCATTTGAATTGATGACTAAGCATGAAAGATTCAATAGATGCAAAATTTCTGGAGTCTACTGGAATAACTTGACCCTTTTTTATTTCTGAGACGGAGAAGCTATCCGTATGTGTTGCAAATGTTATTCCTGGTTGGTAAGTACTGATTATGTGTGTTGCTGGCTCATTTTTTAGTAAATTGGTATTTTTAATGCACCTTGACACAGCTTAATTGCAGTAAATTCAGATATTGTTTAAAAATGTGTGTATGAATTCTAGTGCTGAAACAGTTAAACAATTTCAACAGAAAATGAATTGTCAACCATTTTAATAATTGGCTGTCAGTTTAAAGAAAATTTCAAAGAATTGCTGGTTGAAGTGTTTTATTTGCTGCTTTTCTCTGTTTGATATTGTACATTTAATATCTTTGACGACATCACCGTGGGCCCTCTAAATGTGACATTTTATGGACTAAATGATTCATTGAAAAAATGATTGGCAGATTAATCGATAATGTAAATAAGCGTGCGTTTCAACCACAGCGAATTTCATGTAATAGCACACAGCCTTCTTGAAAAAGCCACCCAATTTATCCTGCATCCTAAAAAACATGTATCCATGTCTAGGTTTAATTGTGTCAGTGCGCTGCACAGTTTCTCTTTACTTCTAAGCAGCTCATACCTCTTATCAGAGGCAGCTTCGGCGTTGAGACAAGGTAATTAGCTGTTAAGAGACGAGCCTGCATTGAGGAGGAGAACAGACTCATCTGCTTTTCAGTCAAAGGCTGTGCACTCTGGTCAAGGGAGGCCTGTAGAGAACACAGTGGACCAGCTGATTGAGGATGCCTCCTCATAACACACTGGGAGAACACATAGTATTATATCATTATTACTATGAGTGACAGCCAAATTTGTATTCTTTTTAATTGAGGATCCTTGCAACATACAATACATACACTTAAGCACCAATCAACAACAAAGGACTTTGAATGTTCTTTCATCTCTTTATTTCTCTCTTTATTTTTTATACAGAGTGTGAAAATACGGAACAGTGCACACTCAGCTGTGTGCTGGCACAGGCAGAAACAGAATCTGTTAAAGTGAGACAGCTGCATGCTCAGCTTTAATTGTAATTTAGGACAGGATTATACCTATTTTAGCTTACTTTAACAGAAGGAGAAAATTGTAGAAAAGTGTAGTACCTTTTTATGTTTTGTACAGTGCACACAGTATTTGTTGTCATACAGCTCAATGAGTGTTTCGGTTGCCTAAAACCATTTCAGTCATGGGCATCCTTGCTACAAAGAGTGCCAGCTTGTTTGTCGTTTATCAAAGGTTTCCAGGTTCCGAAATCCTTTAACAACTCAATTTCCTATCACGCCTGAGAAAGCGTTGTCTGTAATCTGACTATTTGGATATATGTGATTCTTTTCAGATGAGCTATTATTTGATTTTCTTTGCAGACTTCCCTTCACAAGTATTTTCCTACTTGATATGAGTTTAATATTTTAGTCCCTATTTTGCATGTCTAACTGAGACATCAGAGTTAGAGACGAAGGTGTCTGCCTGTAGTAGCAGTATTCCCTGTCTCATCCTTTCCCCTCTATACACATGCATGAGCCTGCCCTCCCACCTTTCTTCCCTGACTTAAGCACTTGAGACAGGGAGAGCTGAGCCCTATCAACCCCTGCACATGCAAGACTGCTGTTTTTAAACCTTTTATTTGCCAAGTGTTGGTTGACTCAACACCTCTGCTCTTTTCCAGCAATTCCCTGTTACACATTCACCCAGCTGCACATATTTAAACTAGGAATGTGCCACGCATTTTAATAAAGACTATTGTGCAGTGTAATCAAACTTTGAAGGATATTGCCTCTGTTAAAGGCCAGGATTTTAAGGATTTTTAAAGATATAAAAGCCTTGACTTTTACAGGATGGAGAGTGAAGATAATTACAGAGACCTGAAAAACAACACAGCATTGTTCCTCTTTATTGCCATGTCTAGTAATCAGTAATTTTCTCCCTCTTTGTCATACTTTGCCTAATTGACATAATAAACTAATGGCACACACTTGAGATTTTTTTCCCAGGGAATCTAATCCACACAATAATACTTTAGCCACATAAACACTTGTCTCTTTCTCTCCAGCCAATATTAAATCCTGTTTATTTTTTTCTCCTTTTGAGTGAAAATCTGTGTTTGTTTTTTGGGTTTTTTTTTGGCACCACCAAATGATATCCTGCCTGGAGCTGTGTCTGTGAGCGAGAGGGAGAAAATGATTTCCCCCACCTCCTCATTGGCCATGAATGCAAAGACAGCACGTGTCCACGGTTGTTAAACAACCCGCACTGGCTCCCTGCCCACTCGTAAATTACTGAGTGAAAGTCTCTCCCAAGACTGCCTCTAGTGAATCAGTTCAGTCAGTAAGGTTGTTTCCCTTAACCAGTACCGCGGCTGTCAGTTAACAGAGTTTTGTGGCTCAGAGACCAGGACTGTGTTTACAAATTATGAAAAGCAGCTTGGCGAGGTTCATTAATGTCTTTATTACCCGTATTTTGTTTCATGTAGAATGGTTTTCTTCACTGTACTCTTGTCTCTAGACAATGGTTCAGTGTTGTTACAGAATATAGTATTTAGAACTGCTGTGATTTGTCGATTTATCCATTACTCGATCGACAGAAAAATAATCAGCAACCATTGTGATAATCATTTAAGTCATTTTTTTAAAGCAGAAATACATTTGATGGTTCCCGCTTCTCATATGTGAGAGTTTGCTGCTTTTCCTTGTTTTGCATTATAATAAATGTATTCTCTTTGGTTTTTGGACTGTTGGTGGGATAAAATAAGACATTTGATGACATCACCTTGGACTCTGGTAAAGTGTGGTTGGCATTGGATGGACTCTTATTCACCAAGGGCTTCAGAATGGCTTCACTAGCTTGTGTGAAGTATGTTCACTTTGCATTGTGTAACCCTTAAAACTAGCACTACACCAAAGCTGTAGGCCTGTCCATAAAGCTAAGATGCAGTTTCATTTGTTGTTTGAGGATGCACACATTTTGTTGCTTTCCTCACACTTAAGGGCTTGTTTCCTGTCTTGGGGTGATATAGTACTTTGTTGGTCCTCTGGCAATGCCTGTTAACATTGTGGAAAATTGTTTTCCAGCTCAATATCAGAGTTTTCAGCCTGAGCCATGTCTAAACGATGGAAGATGCACCCCACTTGTAACCAGTTTCTTTCTCTTTGATCGTGGTTTGGTGGAGAACAGTGGATACGTCGGCTCTCTCTGTCCCCTAGTTGCCCTCTCTTTGCCCTCTGGCTGTCTTGCACTTCCAAAGTATTGTAAATCTTTTCACAATTTAAACATTTTTTGTGCAATATATGTGCAAAGTTAAATTTATAGTGTAACGTCAACAGGACTACACAAGCAGTTGGTGGAAATGCTATATGGATGATTTATAGCACACATTCCTTTGCATTGTTTTTATCACTCACGGCTGAATGGAGTGAATGTCAGTAGTTTAAAAAAATTGTTTATACATGCTGTTTCCGGTTCAGTTCACTATCTGAAAGAAATTATTTATGTCAAAAAACCTCCACGACCATATCTTCAAGAAATGCACCCACTGGGTAAAGATGACTGCTTTAGTGTTTCTCTGTATTTGTTTTTTAAATGTATTTCGAACTGTTTTTACAAAGCAGTCTCACATATTGCAGTATGGTGGTGTTGTTGATGTTGTTTCCCTGTGTGTGGGAACACATTTGTAATGGCGTGGAAACAGTTGTAGCTATATTTGTATTATATACTATACCATTTTTTTGTGTGTGTGTGTGTATTTATTCTGTTTTAATTGTACTCTCAACATCATTGAAAATGAGGGCATGTCCTCAATGATTAAAATATAGGTTGGATGCATTTTGCAAATTGTGATTGTAGGAAGCATGACAGGAATAAGCACATCACTACAATAAAGACAATGCTCCAGCGAAGCGTTTTTATTACCACAAGCCACATGTGACATCTGACAACTGCAAAGGTTTTCCTTGTCGTTACTCGTATATGCATCCAACCAACTGTATAAAACCATAATACTCATTCAGAATCTATTGTTGACTCATGACTGTAGAAAAATATAGAACATACAAGTCTAGAAAATGGCATTTAGAAAAATATTTTTGAAGGTATTTTTATCAGATTGTTAAAAATATGCTTGATGGTAGATGCCCGGAGTGAACAAGACTGATGCTCATAAGAAAGTGACTGATTATTTTAATTTTTAGTGGTACACATTTAATTGAATGGGTACCTCATCACCTGACATCAACAGTGCAGACGAGAATCCATTTGTAGGCAGTGCTGGTTGCCACAGTAAAAAAGCAAGAAAAGCTGTGTAAGATTTGAATTATGTTTTTCCAACCCCAACCCTAGGCCAAAGTAGCAAAAATGTATTCTCTTCATAAAAATATCACAATTTGCTTAAAATACCACACAACTTCTAATTTAAAACACAAACACGTGCGAGTAGATGCACATTGTGAATGCATTCCTGTGTGTATCTGTATAAACGAAGGAGTTGTAGTAGTCAGGTTGTGCTTTTTTTTTTTTTTTTTAATACCCTACTTGATGTTGTGGACATATTTTTGTGATTTCCAGACAAATGTAAAAACCTCCAGGCCTCTTTTTGTTGCCCCTCTGTGGGAGATGAGGTACTTCATCACAGAGATAAGCGCGCAGGCAGAGGGACAGCTACAGGAAAGAAAAGGTACACGAGAGCTGCTTGTGAAGTACCGATCAGTTCTCGTGAAGTTTGTATGATTAATCCAACGCTGCGAATTGTTGCAGAGGGCGATTTGGTTTGTGCCTTCCCAGGATGCTGTTTCCCTGCTGTGGAGACAAAAGATGAATAGACCTATCGGGGCTATTATGGGGTATCTCCCTTCTCCATCACTATAGGGGCCGGTTGCCTCTGATAATCCTCTCTTCACTGAGGGGATCCTCTAATCCCTTCTAGACACAGGTGTCTGGCCTCGTGCATTTGTCAAGATGACTAATGCGCTGAACTGTGTGTTAAAATGCGTATAATACATACATACACAAGGCTAAACGCATAGAACATTGTCTGTCTGAATATCTGTAGGAGGGGATGCACAAGAAACATCTAAAGGCATTTTGAAGCAGTAAAACTGACATTGTTGCCCATTTTCTCTATCAGTTTACCATTTGAGCAGTCATCAGTAACAATCGTGCATACAATGCCGCTGGGATGTTTTTTTGACCACTAAGAAATCAGACCAAACAATCAACCCTTATATAATTTTAAGCAACTTGTCCTTGTTCTAGCTATCTTGTACCTTCTTCCTCATTTTGAAAAACCATTCAAGTGGCATTTCTGCTACCCTGGAAATCTTTTTTTTTTTTTTCTTTCCATTTTAATAACGTCCATGGTCTCAGCAAGTGTGTCTGCATAAAACTCCACAACACTGTCTCGCCAGCTTTTGTGCTTTCTCTGAAGCTTACATATTGGTAAGCATGCTGGATCTGAATCACAATTTCAGAGACTGATTTCAAGGGCCAGTGTGAAACTTCTCTCTTCCCGGCTTCTCTGCTTCATTTATAATCATTAGTTCACACATTTCCTCAAGTTAGCAACTCGAGCTCTTTCCTAACGATAGAAAAGTATTGTAGAGCCAAGTGTGTGGAAATGAAAAATGCTGGTAATAACAAATATGATGGGGAACGTGGGTGCTTTAAGAGTGATGAATGTCATTTGTTGTTGTGCCCACAAAGGACTTAAAAACAGCTTTTCTTTGCATCCTCCCCGTTATTTTATTCTCCCACATTAAAATAACTGTAATTTTTCTTCTCATGTTTAGGCCAATGTCATTCTGCTGGTGAATAAGTGGCCTGTTACTGTCCTCACAGTGGGAGTGTTTGCATTTTCTCGTTGGCCTTGATTTTGCTTTGTGGTTGCCATTACTGTGGTGAATGGTCTTTTTCTGGCCCTCAGTAACACCACCTATAGGTCCAAATGCCTTTCAGTGCAAGGACAGGACATACTTTTATCAGTCATTCTGGCCTTCTGTTTACAAGTAAACTACTGTACAGTAATGTCTACAGACAATACAGTAACAATACAGCAGGTGTGATTGATTTTGCATTTGCCTGGCTGCCATAAGTCATCTGATCTTTTAGTTTTGCTAACACAAACGTTTAAGTCATATTTGCAGATAAAGTAAGACTGATTTAAGTGGATGTATTTGTGCTCAGTTGTGGTTTTTGGTTTTGTTGGTAAAGAACCAGCACTCTTATTTATTTAATTAGTAACATTTTATTGCAAATCATGGGTCAGTGCTCTCTTAGTTGATTTTTATAAATTTGTCCTAACAAGCCATTATGTGGGAAGCAAGGGCTGCAGACCGTTATGTGGTGCACAGGGGTTCAGATGTGTTGTTAAAAGTCCTTCTTGAAAATATTAATTTGCTTTGAGAGCCCATATCTGAACACAAGCCAGTGTTTTAATCATGTTTCTGTTTTTCCCCATTCCCCAAGCATTTTTTATTATTGCAGACTGCATTGTGTTTTATATTGAAACCATGTGGGAAAGAAGGAAACAATTGTGCATTCACTCATAAACATCCCCTCAGTATATCCTGTGTTCCCGGGGTTAATCTAATGTTATCAGATGTCTCTACTGAACTACTATTAGAAGGTCATTGGAGGTCAGCAGTGATAAAGACACCTTAGTGATGATTTTGATTTGTTCTGTTCTGGTGTCTGTATTTGTTGCGGTGTAGCAGCAGAACCCAGAGTTTCTCTTGCTCTGGGGGCCAAGAAGGTGGGGTGTTTTTGAACCTGAGTTTTGACAGACTTCAAATATGCTGCATGCTAACCTGAATCTGATAGAGGTGCAGATTGTTAAATTAATCACTGTGACTGTGATTTTTAAAATTTGCTGATAAAAAATAGATAAATAGTGTCACAGCACAGGTGTAGTATTGGTACAAATGATATGTTGTTTTGCAGGTTTAATTACCGCTGAGCTTTTCAGCTGTACCAGCTACTAACAGGCCACAATACAAGACAGGATCCAGGCCTTACCTGAACCCTGGTGAGCTTAACATGCTTTCTGTGGTTGTTCCACTTGTCCCCCCCGCAACGTTGCTCATCTGACTGGGTGGTTGGAGTAGGGCCCTGCGTCTTCTCCTCGTGTCGCCAACCATATACTGAGCTCATCATTGGTTTCATTTCATTTAGGCTGACAAACAGACGCAGACAGAAACTAAACCAAAATACTTGAGGGATCAGGGTAATCATTCATTGGCCATCATGGACTCAACTAAAAGTTGCTCCTTCCACTCTCATGCATCCGTATCTCTACTCTCGCTCTGTGGCGTCAGCCCTCTGACAGGCTCATATAAGGTAAGACCTGCCCTTTTTGAATCTTGGCAACCAATCCAAAATGAAATGACAAATTATGACTGTGACAATAGATAAACCCAAACAAAATAAAAATATGTCTTAAGGATGTTTAACGTTTTATCGTCGCATTTAAATGAACTAAGACAATTCATTTGACTGATTTATTTAACTTTTTACTTATAACTGTACTCACACGGCCAACAATATGGAAGGAGCAAGCTGCAGTATAATGGTTACAAGAACATGTACAATGTTCAGCCCTATCTCTTATGAGTTATGTTCATATACTATGTAAGTACTTTTTGGAGGAAACACACTACCACCCAGATTGTGTTTTCATCAGCATAGTGGAAGAACATTTCTGTTGAATGCATCTGTAAAATGTTCACCCCCAGATCAAAATGTTCAGAAATGATTGCCAGTTAAGGTTGAATATCTTGCTCATCAATTCAAAAATGATTGAATGGATGATAGAAATATATAACAGCAGTGTTGAAAATCAGATGGGCAAGACACGTGTTTGTTTGTACAGTACATGTCCTCAACTGATGTCGAGGTCTGGCTGTACAGACACTGTGAGCTTCTCATCTCTTGTGTAGGTTTTAAAGGGCAGTTTGCAGAGATGTACGTGTGTAGTAGCTTGCAAAGATGCCATGAAGATGTTATTGTGTGTGCCAAGATCCTATTGTGCTCGTCATGTGTCAGCATAAATGTACCTACATGTCAGGCAGTGATACGAGATAGAAATCTTGTCACTGCCTGACATGTAAGGAAGAGAACTGATGCACTAAAATCCTATTAAAGCTGTGACATGAGATATGATGGTTGAGGGGTTCTATACTTTATGTGACATGCACAGTATTTTTATGGGCGTAAATTGTATTGGTCTGCGATTCTTTTAATCGTCCAGCTCCATATAGTTTCAGAAAATGGTGGAAAATGCTCCTCACCGTTTCCCAGAGCCCGAGGTGATGTGTTCAAGTTGCTCGTTTGTCCAAACAGCAGTCCAAAACCGCAAAATATTACATTTACAATGACACATACCATAGAAATCCTCACATTTGAGAAGCAGCGTCAGCCCTATTATCAGATATGCTACATCATATCATATATAATTTATGTGTTATGTGTTTTTAGTCAAAGTAAATTAAGTTCCAAGTCAAAAGCAAAAGTATTGATACTAAAAAAGTCAACTAAAAAGCACACTTAGTCAAGTCCTTGAACTAAAGGTAAAATCCCAAGAATGCAGAATAAATGTCTTGCTTGTGCATTCTTTTAATAGGAGTTCAGGGGCTGCTGTCAGCAGAGAGGAGCGAGGTTTGGGCATCACTGTGACCTTCTCAGGGGCCTGAGAGTGTGTTGGCATTGCATGACTGATACAGATTATCATAGCTGGAGAAAGCCAATTACTCTGGTCATCACGGCACCCTCAGGGCCCCTCTCAGTGGAATGAAATGCATTACAGAATTCTCTGTGCATCTCTCTGGCAGTGTTTTGTATTTCCTCTATGCTGATCCCCCCCAGTTTGAGTGTTAATAGCGCAGTCAATGGGACCCTCCTGCGCCTCAGAGCCCTCTCTGGCTCCGATGCACTTCTGCTCCACAAAGCAGGGAGGTTGTGCCTCTTGGAGAAGCGGATGAATTACATTCTCCTCTGTTTGTCTTCTCTCTCTATTCAAGACAAAGCTCTTTTATTTTGGCCTTTCTTAACCGCTCTCAGTCAGCGTCCTTGAAAGACTACAAAATGAAAAAGTCGGGTGGCAGAGTGTGTAAGAGACTCTCCTGTAGCATTTTTATGAACAGAACAAACAGTGACTGATCAGACCTTTTGTTATCCTTGGTTTTGTTTTCCAAAGCAGATTTTGCTACAAGACCAGAGAAGCTGAGATCACACACGATGACGCTGCATCTCTAGGATGTACAAGGACTACAGATCAAGTCGAGTCGCAGGTAAGAGGCCTGAGTGTGTGTTAGTGCCAGTGTCTACTCTATATGCAAGTGTTTTGTTCCAGAGCACCAGAGGCGGTCATTCTGATAAATGCTGAGGTTTCACATCACAAAGAGGATTTGCAGGTCAGATCTTTGCTTCACCCATGAACAACATAGTCAGTGCACCTTCTAAAGGTCTTATTTTGTATCTATGTCATTTGTCCTCACTTGCCTTAAGACTCTTTGATTTATGCTCCTTTAATCATTTACTTTTGCCATGTTCATTTTGGTCTCTTTTTGTGCAGATCTGCCGCGTCCTCTGCTTTTAGTGTCAAGGCTTCTGATTCAAAGTGCTGATCTAATTCAAGTTCACACATAAGATTTATACAGGACTCACACACACACTGACACAAAAACCTTGGAAAGATGTTTTCATCCAAAGTGACATCCTACAGTAGGGGTACTTATGTGAATGGGTAGTCGAGTCAAGATTTTAACTTGTACACGGTCAGAAGAATATTCTCAACACACACACATCCTGAGCAGACGGCACATTAACTGGGATTCTGGCACAATATGTCTTGTTTTGTTTTTTTAAGCCATTTGCTCCTCTAGGGAGCCTAGGCCATTGACAAATGTCCACCTCACTCAGTTGTTGGCCGTTCTTTTGAGATCTCCCCAGTTGAGCCCACTCCCAGACATCTCTGCCTGGACACCTCTTCTCCAGCTGTTCCTGGGGCGACCTCTTTTCCTTGTTCCTTGGGGGTTGCATTTCAGGGCTCGTCGGGTGATGTTTGTGGCAGGTTTTCTGAGGGTGTGTCCTATCCAACTCCACTTTCCCCTTCGTAATTTGTAAGTCAGTGGGATCCTGGCTTGTTCCTTTCCACAGGTCCACATTGCTTACTTTGTCTCTCCACCAGATGTTTAGTATTCTCCTAAGGCAGGTGTTAATGAATGTTTGCAGCCTGTTTGTTGTGTGTTTTGTTGTTCTCCATGTCTCCGATCCATACAGCATCACCTGCTTCACGTTGGAGTTAAAGAAGCGTCATTTGGTGTTGATTGAGATGTGTTTTGAGCTCCAGAAAACACATGTGCTGGGTAGGTTTTGGCCACCGATTGCACTAGTTTACTGCCCTCAAACTAGATGTCTTAGTCTTGTTTTGCCTTTAAATACTGAATGGACTGGGTAATTTGATGGCTGTCCAAAAGACAGTTCTGTATCTCCGTTAGCTAGATAGTTTCATCCCAAAAATACTTTTTTATTTACTAAAAAATTAAAAGCCTAAAATTCATTTTGAACATCATGAGATATTTAGCCTGCTTAGACTTAAGTTTGCATAAGATAAAACTTTATTCATCCAAAAGGAATTTTTTGTGCCAAGCAGCATTACTGACATCATGATCATTGACAATGGTTCTGTAGCTCAATCTAGCCCCAATCCATTTACAGAAGCCATTTTTGGATTCGCATAGTCCAGACAGAGACCAGAGTGGGAAGTGTAGTTTGTAGTTTACTTAAACCAGAATGTATTGTTGCAGACTTTTGTTTCAAGCTCAACAATGATGAGTCTGTTCTTTAATTTGTGTAATTAATAGATTTAATAGATATGGTCGTGCATTCAGTCATGAAGTGTATTTGCTTCCCTTTTGCAATACTGCAGATCTGTTACTGGTGCTTTGCATCTCTGACACTTCATTCCCTTATTTTAAGGAGCATTTACAATATTATGGTTTTAGCCATGCTAGCAGCATTGCTCTAAGGATGGCAATGGTGGTCTGTCAGAGGTCGGTCAGTCCACCACTTTGGTCCAGACTGAAATATCTCAGCGACTACTGGATGGATTGCCATGAAATTTTGTACAGATATTCATGGTTCCCAGATAATGAATCCTATTGACTTTGATGATCCCTTGATTTTTCCTCTTGCGCCATGGTGAGGTTGACATTTGTGGTTTCGAGTGAAATGTCTTGACAACAATTGGATGGATTGCCATGAAATTTGAAATGAAATGAAATGAAATGAAATGACTTGTAATAACTTACGTGATCCTGACTTTATATCTAGTGCCATCTTCATGTCAAAAATCTTATTTGTCCAATACTTTGGTTTATGACCAAATACCTGCAAAACTAATGACATTCCCATCACCCTCAGCTGTGCTTCGTGTTCTGTGCTAATTAGCTAATTTTAGCTCGCTAACACACTAATCTAAGATGGTGAACATGGTAAACGTTATACCTGCTTAACATCAGCATTTTAGCATTGTCATTGTGAGCATGTTAGCATGCCCACATTAGCATTTAGCTCAAATACCGCTGTGTACAGCCTCACAGAGGTGCTACCATGGCTGTAGACTCTTAGTCTTGTATCATATCTCCAGATTGGCACACTATATGTGCACAATACTGAGAAAAGGGATTATGGTACTCATTAAAAGGGACAATTAGCTGTTACATAATAATGTTCAGAGAAACTGTAATACATAGACTATTAGGCATGGCATTACTATACCTCTGCAAGCTGTTATTGTATTTTCAAAAACAATGGGATTCTACAGTACATTGTCCGAGAATACAAATTGAACCGAGTAAGAAACTGACAGATTGCTTTAGAGAGAGGAAAGAGAGGGGGAATGAAAAGCGCCTTTCTTGCTGGGCTTTGGCCGACGAGTGTGTCCTTTCCCATTACTCTCACACAGCGCAATATGCAGGTCAGTCAGGTGATAATGAATGCTCTGTCTGATACTTGGCCTTTCTCCCTTCCTCCTCCTCGTCTGGTCTGCGCTCTGTTGTATCCTCACTCTTTTTTGACCCTTATAAGCTGCATAGTTTTCCACAGTATCTAGTATATTGCCCTTTATTGGGTTTAATTATGCAGCAATGAAGCACAATTACAGTAACATTAAAAGGGCTGAAAGGGACGCTAGTAATGTTTGTAGAAAAGATTCTTCTAATGTTAAGAATGAAACATTTTGCTATGTGAATCATCAAAAAACTGATGACAGTCCATCAAAACTAGATAATGGTCTCTGTCATGGTAAGAGATGTACAAAGAATCTTTTAATAAATATGACTAAATACTACTTGACAGGAGAGACTTAAAGCTTTTATCCATAAAAAAACATGAATGCAAATATGAGGTTCAAACAAAATGCTGCATCTAGTATTGGCAACTCACGACGAAGCAATGTTTTGTGCAAAAGTACAGTTATTTTCCATTATTTCGGGATTTGCACATGGCTATTGTGTTACAAATGGGGCAATAGTTTGAAGGAGGTTTCTCTACATCCCAAAGATCAACAAAAATGTCTCTGTCTTTAAGACAATAGAATATTTCAAAGTGACTATTTTAGCATCTTCTTTGACCCACATTTACAGTCACCGTTCATTTGGTATTCAAAATGGCTACATATTTCATTCTTACAGTCATCAGAAGAGAGATGACCAATGCTATGACTAATACTTGGCAAGAAAGTAAAACTTTAACCACTGCTTGTTGAGGAAAAAAAAATATTATTTGACATTTCCTAGTTTTCAAGCAAGGCTCTCTTACTCTTTAAGATTTATAGCTGTTTTTATATCTGCAGGAGAGGTCAGCATCTAATTTAGTAGATAAATGGATAGATATGTGGAAAAATAAATGGTCTGTTCTCATGGAACATGTGCAAGAATTATTTTTCAAACTCAGAGGGAGTTAAATTTTCACTTTAAACTCTCCAAAATCTCTTTACCCCACATTCTGTAGCCTGATTTTTTTTGTTGACCTCTTGGTGGGAGCTAGGGCTCTGACATTACCTGCCTTTGTGTTAATGTTGACTTGGGGGCAGGGAAGTTTGGTGCCGGTGTAAGGCTGGTGGGACATTTGGTGACAGGAATCACAACAAGCTTGCCGCACAACACGGCTGCCAAAATGCACCACGATGCCCACTTGCTCTCATAAACTGCTTTGCTTGTATCAGAGGACTTGCACCATTTTCATGCAGTGTGGTAATGTTGTAGAACAAACACACACGATTTGTCATCACCTCTTCTTGTGGCTATATTGGTGGCAGTGCATGAGTGGTGTTTGAGTCAAGTGATTCTCTAGCTGTGAATGATGGTGGGACAGTGAGTGCAGTTAACATTTCAACAGCGCAGGGGGGTTAACAGTTGTTTTGCACTCTGTTTGAGACCCACTTCCATTCTGAAGGGGGAAATTCTCTAGTTACAGGCCTGGCCTGCTTTTGGATTTAGCCTAATCCGGTTTCCAGAACAGATGCTACCGTCACCAAGGCACCTACAGTAACTTCCTCCTCTCACTATGGCAAACATGGTTCTGCATCTCAAAACATGTTGGATCTAGTTACTTTTTATGGTGCCTTTTCACTCCTCCATAACTCATTAAAGCCATCCAAGTAGGAATACACCAGTACCTGAACTGGGACACTGTTAAGCTCACTTAATGAAGTGTGACTGAAGATGGGGAGTCAGCTCAACCCTTCCTGTCCAGATGATCATCTGCTAACCATCAGTCAGGGGGGCAGGGGTGTGTAGGTAAGGAGGGAGGAGGAGAAGAAGGGACAGGTTATTAGAATGGGAAGGATTAAGGGAGATAGAGGTCAAGGATAACCAGCAAGAACCAAAAAGACAGAGATGTTCCTGATCCTCAGGACACATTTCTGGGCTGGCTGTCTTCCTCCATAGAGGGCAATGGAGTTAATGACATTTTTCTCCCGTGTCTGAGCTACAAACACACCATTCATTGATCTCAAAATGGAGGACACCAAATACCACTGTAGTCACTTTAAACTGATAGGCTTTCCGCTGAGCAGAACCTTTTTTAAATTTCTCTCTCTCTCTCTCTCTCTCTCTCTCTCTCTCTCTCTCTCTCTCTCTCTCTCTCTGAAGGCCTCTTGGAGCAGCTACCTGAACCCTGCTGTTTGATTGGAAAGGGCATATTGATACAGCATGGCACACTCTTACCAAGTGAAAACAGGGCTGTGTGATTTGGCAAATCTCTCGATAGAGGCAGATAAACAGTGCCAGCATCTCACAGGACAAAACAGTCATAAATGTTGTTTCTTGAAAAGGGAAATATTGACTGAAACAAATGCTAGTTAAGAAGAAGGCTATGCCTCTCAAAGCCCTTGTTCAAATAAAGATAGTTGTCGATGAGGCCCAGCTTCCTTTTAATATGCAGTAATTGAATTTGAATAATTCATTGTATGAGAGATTTCCCTGTTAACTAAACAAAGGTATTGAGCAGGAGATTAGATCTAACTGGGTCGACCGTTCTATACACTTCTGCTTTAATATATGAAACTGAGATGAGCTGGACGATATGGGCTCATGATTTATGGAACACATGGCCTCTGAAGTCTTCTCACATGCCTTTTTAAAGAAATGTAAGAAATAGTGAAATCTTTCAGCCAGAATTACTTATTTCACCTCACATTTAAGTCAGACAGTTTAGTTGACTAAAGAGGGCTGTAATGTCACCAAGCACACGTGTTCTCACACGAAACCATAAAAGCAAACAAAGGCTGCTTTCATCTGCTGAGGCACAGAGTCAAATTAGTGTTTCATTTGAATGCTTTGCTACACTAAGCAGGCCACAGAAAGAACATCATTGTTAAAAAAATAAAATAAAATCAAGACATCAGACAAACATCATTCCCTAGAGACACTGAAATTGAATGAGAGCATGCACTGGCTATTACTCATTACTACTGGCTGACAGATGTAATTGAATTCTGCCTAGAAAAAATCAGTTTATTTATGACAAGACCTTTCTGGTGACAACATAGACAGTGAAAAAGCCAGCCATCAGTTGGTTGCTTTTTATATATATATAGATCCATCCCTAAATGCAGATGATAAATAAGCAACTGACTGATAATACTGCTAATGTGCAACTGTCTCTTGAATTTGACCAATATGTGTGTGTGTACGTATTTTTGTTTTTAACCAACCTACTTCACGAAGCATGTGAAGCAGTGAATATAGGCTTGTCCATCCAATATTTTTCAAAGGTTAGGCTGCAGTCCAAATGTTGGAGGAAGACAGGTCCCCATATTATTGTGTCATGTTTCTGAAGTCTTTCCAAGGATCCTCATTGTAACATAGCCTGAATAATACATTTTGGGCTGCTGGGTTAGTTGCCTAGAAGCAGTTAGATTTTGCCTTGATCAGTCTTCAGGAGAGTCTGTTAAGTTTTATTTTGAAAGTGTGGGGTTTATATAAAAAGTTGAACTGAAACAATACATCTACATCTAATAAGATGTCAGAAGAAACAAAGATGCTCCTCTACAGTTGTTTTCGAGCTGCCTGGCAGTTTAGATTCTTGTTCAGTTGTACCTGCAGATGGCTGACTGTAAACATGCAGTTTTTATTTCCAGGAAACAGCAGTGCATATTGAGCTAAAACATATTGAGTTTTCCAAAGAAGAAACTTGGTTTATTTCTCTAAATCTGTCAAAGTTGTTTAGAGAGTCACTGTAGATGTTTATTGACAATGGATGAAAGACACAGCATATTAAGTTTCTGTCATAACTGTACTTTGAATCAGTCCAACACCTTGTTTGTAGAATAGTGTTCTTCTGATTTCACAGTGGACTGGAAATTGAGAGCAATTTTGAGTTTATGAAAAAGGGCATGCACTCTGGCCTTTGGTAAATACTTTTATTTACCTTTGGAATTATTTTGTGATGGTGAAGTAAAAACAGACGTATTGGTGGGGCAGAGGAGAAACTATTTTATAAACGTGTGCAAGGCCCTTTGACCTGAACTACGCAACCTCAATTTTAGCTTGTATATATGTATGCACATTTGTGTGTTCGTGCATATTTGAATGCAGCCCTTGCCTGTGAAAGTCAGTTGCCAATTTATTATGTACACCTAGCTAAGACTAAGGCAGTTTAAAACAGCAGCCTTTCAATAAATCCTATAGTACTTTCATAAAGGTTATAGTGTTATAGTATAGTTATAGTATCTTTGTTGCAACTGTTCTAGAGACGTGTTGATTGAACTTTAGGGTTGAGGTTCAGAGTTCATTCTTGACCTATTTTATACAGTCTTGCAAAAAAAATTCACTCTTGGGTGAGATTGAAAAGTTGGTGATTGATAAAGGCAAAATAAGTACAATGGAAACAGACTTAGTCAATAAATCATGACGTACTGAAGCAACTAAAAATAGCAGATCTGTGTGGAGTGATAAGGAGACTGTAATTATTTCCATCATGTTTTCTACTTCATTTTCCATTGATTGAGGTTTGGCTGGCGCTCTTTTAATTGCGTCATCTCGCTGCGCTCTTCTGCAATGGATCAATGGCTTCAACCGGAGAATTAGCACCACCAGCTGTTTATCTCGATGCGCCTAATTCCTAATATTCGAATAATAGTAGTTAATTGAAACGCACATTCATTTGCATTTTCTGGAAATTTGGTCAAAATCATTCGCTACATTTGGTTGGAAACCTGACTAATCTCACCTCAAGGTCCATTTAGTCGCAGTTCTGTAGCCCTCGACCGCATCACGTGGTCCTTATCAGCAGATTGAGTCTCAATGGATGAGGAGTCCTACATGTGCTCAAAATAATGGAAAGTTTGAACATGTATAGTTCAAGACAACAGCTTTATGGTCATTTTGGAGGCTGTAGTTTGTGGTGCTGTTGAATTGTATTGCATTACACTGAGAGGTGTTTTGTCCACCACATTTATATGAATGAGGGTAGACTAAATATTAGAAACACATCTCAGTGTTTGCCACCTGAATCAACACCTCTCTAAAACATTTTCAACAAAAACTGAACATTATAATATTCATAAATGTAGGATTCATTGCAGTGCTGATGTATTAGACTTAGAGTAGTTGTAGCCAGATGTATCTAATAAACTGGCAGCTAATCTGTATATTCTGACCTATTCATGCTCCTAATACAAGGAACAATTACTCAGGAAAAAGTTTTAATTTTCTCCTGGGAAAATTCTTAAAGCATCAAGTGAAATGTTCCCAAAATGAGCACACTGCTTATATCAACTTAAGTGAATGGTAAACCCTTTTGACATGCTGTTACCATTAGAAGTTGGACTGAATATTAACATTGAACAGGTGATGTCAGTGCCTCCTCTAGAAGCCAGTCTGAACCAGCCTGAAGGGAGTTTATGAGATCAGGAATAAACGACTCAGCTGACCAATGCAGTGATACACTAGATATCATTCTCATGCACATTTTTTTCATGTCTCTCTACACAGCTTATGTCTAATTATGGAAGCATAATAGTGTTTGCTCTGCTGCTTTACTGTGTGCAATTAATCTTTTGGGCTGTGTGATGATCAAACCAAGACAGTACTCACACTCTCAAAGGCCTCAGTCATTTTTAAAAACATATTTATAGTAAATAAATACTTGGGTGGAATGCTTCTTTTAGAGTATATTTATCAGAGTCATCTACCATCATGTAAACACTGTGAGCCACTGTAGAAAACCTGGTTGAATACAGGTATTATTTTCAAGTGGGCAAACAAATTAGATTAGTTACTAGAAGTCACAAGGTCTTACTATTCTGATTCACTTGAGTCCAGAACAGCTCTTAAAGAAACTAATGCCGTAGCTAAATGAGTGGAATCCCATTTATTTTTGACAAAAACATTAATCACTTATGAGAAGTACTCTCTGTATTTACTTTAAAACACAGTGTATGTTGACCCTCGGGGATGACAGGAATGCCTCTCATCGCAGCCTGCATGCTAAGCGTTGGTATTGAACTGATCATCTCTGTGCGTCTCCTCCTCCAACTGGCAAACTACAGAATGACACCTTCTTAAAAGCACAGCTGGCAAAAGTTTTGTACAAATTACCTCGTTTTTTTTTTTTTTTTTGGCGTCTATCGCTTGGCTGCACCTCAGAAGATGTCCATTTTTTAAAAATGCAAACTAGGGAGGGAAAAGCATCGTTTACCAAAGTTTATCTGCCATTTAACTCAGGAGTGGGGAGCGTGTTGAGTGATTTCTCTTGTTCGCACTGGGTGATTTGCGGTAGGGGTTGCTCGGCTTGTAGCTCCCCATGAAAACGACATCGTCTGTTGACAGTTCACCGGTCCTTGAGCTCGCCTTTACAGCAGCCTGGCAAAGAATAAGAGCAGGACTTTTTTTGTCAGCGACTGCAGCGCCCCGCCGACACAGCCTAAAGCACTTCGCCTGCACGCTGCGTGTAGGCTACTGGAAGCAGAACTAGTATTCTGCTTCAGCAGCGAACCGGGCACGTCGTGAGGGCGGGCTCGCCTGCAGTAGCTAAAAGGTCCCGCTTCGACTGACTGCTCTCATTGCAGTCCAGTCTGCCGAGCGGAGCGGACTGACTGACGGACAAGCCCCGTCTCCATTCAAGGATTTTACTTCGCACACTTCGTCCTACAGCAGAGGACCGACAAGGATCGCGCCTCGCCTTCTGTGGACAATGTTTCTCTTGCAGTACACAGGTACACGTTTCAAGTTTTATCTCCTTCGCACGGTCTCTTCTCTCGGTTATGTTGACAGCGGAGATGTTTGTTTTTGTTATTATTATTATTTTTTTGTCCACACAACACACCGACTATATGTAGGCTACTCGCTGCAGGCTACAGTCTATCACTGGACGTCAGTTACCGCACGAGTTATGTGGCGTTTTGCCACATTTTGTCGCTCATCTCCACGTTGTTTGATACAAGTTATAACAGCAATCTAAGAGGTTTTCTTGCTGTGTTTAGTCCGTAATTGTCGGGCGTTTACCAGCTGTTGAGACCGCATAAGAAGAGCTGCGCTGCCTGTCTCCAGTGTGGTAGGCTTGTTTTTTTTGTCGCACGTCTCAGCATTTGATGTGTAGTGGTGTGCTTTATCATGATACATGATCAACAATAATTTCCTTTACGCATTTCACCCTCGCTTATGAGTAGGCTACAATAGACACGAGCGGTGGATATTATCTCGACTGACACACGCCTACTGCAGCTGTTTATGGATGAAGTTTTCAGATTACATTTAATCCACGCTGACGCCGGAGAACTGCCATTGAAATGCCTATTTCTACAATATTTGGGCAGCATATTCGAGCTCGGTGAGTCACATTGTAGTCGATAGGCCTATGATGCAGGGGCTTGCGAGTTGTTTATAGATATAAGTTGTTTGGTTTCTTTGCTGTGGCGTCCAACTATTACGATTTTCGTGTAATTTATTCCCGAGTCGCCACAGTGCATTTATAGCTGGATTTAAATGGGACATTTTCTCACAGAATCCAATTAAGCGAGCATGCTGTTTGAACTCTCTCTTTAACCTGCATACTCTGCTCTATTCTGGCACTTTGTTCACTAGCTTCCTCTGTTTATAGTCATGGTAAATTTACCTCGGATGTCCCACAGCTTTTTTGTTGTCTGTGTGTTCATAGCCTAATTGCTACATTCCTTTTAGCTCATAAAATCAGTGACTTGTCAAAAGATTAGTCTCATGGCATTAATTTGCAGTTTGTCAATGCACTGACTAAAAAACTCAACTGCAACCAGTTTGCTTCTTATCCCCCCACCTCATAGCTTAGAACTTAACATAATATTCTTTATATACTTTTTAACATTTAGAAACAGACTTTGCCATTGTCTTAGCAAAGTATTGTTTCATTAATTTGTAATTAAGCTTACTGTTAAGTTAAACGTTTTTGAGTGCTGTAATTAGAATAATTTCACAGTGCATAATAATTCAGAATTTAAGTTATAGCATGTTGTCTGATAAAATATGTATAAGACAAAAAGTGACTTTTGAGGTTTTCGGTTATCTGTTATCTTGCACAGTCAGAACGGATCAGCCCCCATCTCCTCTCTTTCCTCCCCTTCCAGGGCTACAAACATGCTTTGAATCAAATTGAGTGAATGGGGGTAAGTGCCTCCCTATGACCACTGGGAGAGACAAGGTCCATCAGGCCTTGTGACAGCCATTTACCTCCACACTGCATTAGTCCTCTCTGATCAATCGACAGAGCATCTTTAGATTGCCTTTAATGGTGCGAGGGAAGGGGGCTCTTTACTTAGATCTGTCAGAGAGGAGAGATTTAAAGGTTGTACATAGAGTGCTTGAGAAGGAGCTTAAATATTTCAGCTCTCGTTGGCATAGGATGATGGTGCTGCAGAACAAATTAAGAGTGAATACAGAGTGGACTACTGTACAATACCAGGAGAGTTGGCAGCTTTAGAAACTCAAATTTTAATTGGTTGGTGCATGACAAGCTGTGGTTACTAAGTGGTATGCTCATAGCAATAGCTGTCGACATAAGACATTAAGAAAAAAGTAAAAACAAAGTGAGAATGTGAGTCATAGATGACCCACAAATGTCAGATTCAGCGAAACCAGCTACCCGACTTTATTTGTGAGACAGACCCTCAGCATTTGCAGAAGGGGAATCCATTATCACTGGAAATGGTTTTTTGTCCTGCTTTTTGGTCATTTAAAATGTAGCCCAATGCAGGATACTCAAATATTGTGTGTTTATTTTGATTGAGACTAATGCCATATTGATCACAGGATCGCTTTTTTAAACATCTGCTGGACAACATTAACATCACCAGCAGTGATTATTTGAGTAAAGTTGAAATTTACCAGCTAATTTATTTCTCTGTGTTCAATCACAAGCACTTCATTTGAAAAGAAAAAGCAGTTGCTTCTGAAAGTTCTTCTGTTTCATCCATGTTTGTGACAAAGTCCCAGAGCCATTCACTGACTCAGCCTGCCCATCAGTTATTCTGCGCTGCTGCTGTCACCTGACTGCTCAAAGCTGAGCTGACAGACAGGAAGGAAGCTCTTTAGCTTACTGATGAGGCATGTTGCGCAAAAACTCAAAATTACGAATTCTGCATGTAAAACTAGTCAGGGTATTCCTGCTCATACTAGCACCATTGATTGATTGTGGCAAAAGAGAAATGAAAGCTTGAAGAGACTCCATATTGTCCTCTGTTTGGGAGAATTTAGTTTTTTCAGCAGATGATGGCAACACAAGTATGAGTTAGGGTACAGGACAGAAATTGTGTCTTCAACATTGTTCAAGTCTAGTAACTAGTAAGTTATGTTATTTGGAAATGGTTACATTAAACATGCTAACTCATTTGTAACAACCTTACCTAAGTTTTTCTATAAACTAGACATAGGCTAAAACAGATTCTGGCTCCCCCAGTGTTCAAGCAGTTTCTCGCTGCAATCAGATTGGTTCAAAGGAATATATGTCTTGCAGGAGGTATACGTACATTGAATGGCCACTGCTGCAGATGAAATACATAAATGTAAAGATTGCAGCTGTACAAGACATTTTGCATATGATTCTAGCCTACTTGTACTTTTATTTTCACTTATTCTGAAGACATCTCAATAGATTAAATAATTATTTTCCCAGAGAAGATACTAAGGTACCAAATGATACTGAATTACCCTGCAGGACAATCAGTCAATCTGTTAATATTATTAATATTCCATTATTTGTCCAGTGCAGTCAGGTACATGTGTTTTCCTTCAGTTTAAAGTTGCTGCTTGTGGATTGTGAATCCTCATGACATTGGTGGCCGGTTGAGTCCCTTGTGGTAGTGTTTACATCACTATTAAAAAGACGACTTACCATATTTAGACCTTTGCACCAAATGGATGCATTTTTCTGCTGAAATGTCAATGCTTTACCACAAAAGGATGTCCCCATATTCCCCTACTACAGTTCCATAGTCGTCATTACAGTTAGCCCCGAATGTTCTTCTATCCTTCTCCCTCTAAATGTAGTCATATTGTGTGGCTTATTAAGTTGTGATAAACCCTACTATGTCCTGCCCTGAATTTTTCCGTTCACCACCACTGATGACTGATGGTGCTGCACATATCTAAAGACAGAGATGCAGTTATGGTGAAATAATAACTGCCATTCACAGACTTGAATCTTGTTTCTTTTGGATATGTTTTGATGGCTTCACTTCAGATGTCTCTGGATTTACAATTGATTGTTTGTATTAACTGATACAGCTACAACCCATCTGTGTTTGGTAATGAGTAAAATGGTAATGTGCTGGTGCTTGTTGTCAAAGGAACCTGCTAAGAAAATAATCAAAAAGAAGTGTCATGTTTCTCCTTTAGCCACTGCTCATGTCTACTTTCAGAAAAAAAAGTTGCTCTAAAGATGGTTAAAGTTGGTGTCATATCTTACAGTCCATGTTAAGGGGAAAGGAAAAAGTCCTCAGTGATCCATATTCGTGGACAGCATATTCGTGGAAAACACTGTTCATTACAAACACTGTACAAAGCTCCCATTGGGAAAACGATGTACATGCTTCTTCACATCACTTTTGACAAGATGCTTGGCTGCTTTTGTCAAGTTATTCCCCTTCATGTGGCGCTATCACTCCAGCTCACCATCTGTTGGGCTGATGTTTAAGACTGTTGGTGTAATAACTTGATTGTTTCATTGCCTCACCACTCATCCTAAATCTCTGAGGCAGGCTAATGTAGGGTAATGATTGTTGTTTATTCCTGTGTCTAATGCTCACTTGTATGTGCCCTCCAGAAACTCCATTTGACTTGGTCTAATTGTTCAGCTTTTGAATTACAACAGCAGCGTTAAATTGAGGCTAAAAGATGTTCAGTTTGAAGAAAAGTATATTAGCTTGTGTGGAAGATCCCTGTGAGGATCAGCAGTGTTGGCAGCAGCAGCAGTTCAACCTGCCATCTGGTACTGAGTAGCTAAGAGAGCTTGGCAGCCTGGAGGCAACCAACTCAGGGGCTCCAACCATATCACTGACAGAGCTCTTCATTTATAATCAAGTTCATGATAAGCGACCACGCAGGGAACTTTGAAATTGCAGCTAAGGACTCTGCAACAGCATGTTCAGGAGCTACATGAAAGATGAAGTGAGCCATCAGCCTTGTTCTACATTTGCTGTATATGAGCAGTGTGTGAGATGGGATCGTAGCTGCAGTGCTGCTGTGTTAAACCCAACTGACAGTCTCTTTTGAGCCTAGGAGAATAGAGAAGCAGTTTGAAGAAGCTTGATTATGCTGTTCACCAGGGAGTTGCTGTACAACTTTTCTACATTTTCAGATTTACTCTCAAAAACATATAATGAAATCTTCAGTCTTCTACATTGGTCTCAACATTCTGTATAATCTGTAGTCCCATGTGTGTTGGAGTAGGGTAAAACAAACATTGGAGACATTTATTCTACATTTGACGCTGACTATTTTCCATGTTTAACAAAGAGATCCTGTCACTTAGAAGGAAGAATTTCGTTTTCCCGCTTAATGCTTGTATGCACACTTTTGCATCCAATTGTAAATATAAATTCACTTGTGCTGAATCAGTTCAGCCCCTTTATGCCAGTTAAATTACAGTGTCCTTCAAACTCAACATGGCATGTGACTCAACATAAGTAGAGGGTCTGTGTCAGTAAACCCAAGTTTACGTTTTCTATGCGAAGGTTTCTTCAGAGTGTAAAGCAAAGTTAGTTTCTTGGTAGTCTCTGAAATGAATGTATGGTTGCTCCAGAGATGTAACAAAGCTTGTTTATTTGGGTGGAGAGTCAGTTACACTGTAGTGGTTATTTTTCCTGTTAACGAATGACCTACAGCTTGAACTGAACTTAAATTTAGTCATTCTTTTGGTTAATTTGGACTGCTTATAGGGAACTCCCAGAGGAGACGCTTTTGGTTTGTTTCTTTAGGACTAAATCTGATCTGTGTCAACTTAATTATTTTTTGTCAAGCAGTGAACTCTTTTATTGAATTCATTATAATCTAAGACGAAGAAAAGCGGCAAATTCTCACATTTCAGAACCTAGAACGATCAAAGGTTTGGTGTTTTCATTTGAAAAATGACTTAAATGATCGAAAATGGTCTCTAAAAAAATGTATTTTCTCTGCAATCAATGAATCGATTATTTGGCTAATCATTGCAGCTCTAAGGTAGATTATGTTGGGTTCACTAGGCTGAAATTTCTCATAAAAATATTATAGGTGTTTGTTTCCTTTGATGTGACCGATATATGTTGACTCTAAATGTCAGACTCCATCTAAAAGTGACTTGCCTGCTGTTTGGTCTTGAGCACATTATGGCCACTCATCCAAGAGGTTTTGTTAGACAAGTAGAACAGTATAACTCTTGGATGTATGTATATTTTATACCAAGCATCAAGTCCAGGTGCTTTTGGCTTAGTTCATGTAGATATCCTATGAGCTGGGTGACGGAGAATCTTTACAGACATACCGCCAGCCTTGACAATCAAATTTGACTGACTGTTTACAGGAGCTACATCCCGGCTAACCTGCAGGGCTTGTGTTTATGTTTGTGTTTTAGTAATGAGGGGGAATCCACAGCTGTCACTTTATTGTGCAAACATACACATAGCGGTATCTCCTTGACTGTCCCACTTCAGTGCGCTGAGGGATGGAAGAGGACAACTCTGAGTGAAACAGTCATAGACATATTGCATTTTTCTGGCAATGTGGCATTCCCAAGAGACAGAATGAACAGGAGTTTTTGTTTTTAAGATGGCATCTTTTTTGCCTTACCAGCAGTGCCAAGAGAAACAATTGAAAATAGCCCAACACATGGTGTGATGGATCACCACAGGGATGTAGGACACTACTGCTGTACATCTCTGAAGTTACCTGTGTCCACTGCTGCTTCACTGATTGTATTACAATAACTTTTCTGCCTTAGCACTGGATGATAAATTGAGCCACTAAATTTAACTTTTATGTAGGAGCTGCATTGTGTATGGGTTTTGTTGTTTTCTTCTTTAAATATCGTAAGAATTGGCTATTGCATGTGGATTTATTTGTGAGGCACCTGGATTTATTGCAGGAAATTTCATGACATTTATTACACTTTTTCTGCTGTCTTATGAATATATGGCTGTACAAGAGTTGACCCTCTCTGTTGAAATCTGTTCTTCCAAACATTGATATGTTGAACATTTCCCCCATAGAGAAAATGGGGAAGGCTCAGTCCGTGGTTCAGTGGTTTGGACTAGAGAACAGGGGTGTCTGTCCACAGAGATTGCTTGTCTGGAAAGCAGCCATCACTCTACTGTAATAGAGACTGAGAGCCCAGATTTATATGGCTCTTACTTTGGGAAGAAGGAATGGCTTAAGGGGGTGGGGGGCTTGAAAACAAAATGGTACCGGAATGGATGGACAAAATGTAACCATGAATACATTATTAATAGAGAAACAGAGGTTCTCTGTAGGCTGTCTGTCTTATGGGGGCATTTTGCCTCTCAGTGAAAGACTGAAAGGATGGAAGAAAGTGCTTTCATGAGTTAGTTGGTAGAATATGTCTGCAAGACTAATAACTTCATATTCTGAACCATGTTTACATGATAACTTAGCCCTCTGTGGAAAGGAAGCTGGAAGAGTTGGGGTAGCCCAGGAATTTTCCATTTGCAAGGCACATATTTTTTTTTTGTGGTGAATTTTGTTTGGGGTGTTTCTTTGCATTTTACATCAACAAACGCACACTCACAAATCCCCACTGTGCAGAAACTTTCATAGCGCAGGAGAAAAAACCCTATCTGAAATGTCATTGGAGCTGCTCTGAAAAGTTTGGTGTTTGAGCTCAAAGGAAGCCCTGTACTTGCATGTTTACTGCACTGAGCCTGGCTAAAGTCAGACCCCCGCTGCTGGATAAATGCAAGGCTTTTTCTGCGCTCAGCACAGGCCAATATTAGTTCAGTAGCATTTTTTTTTTTTTTTCCTCTTTCTGAGGAATGGAAGGTCAGCATTTATTGGAGGATGATACAACACCAGTGTAACATTTTGACCTGGGAAAGGGGTGTCAATTTCAGTTGGGTTCTTTAAATTATAGCTGTGTCTATTTTGGACCGCCCGAATGCCACTTGAGGTCAGCCGTTGGAACTTTTTGAACCTTTTTGAACTTGAACTCTCCCAGTGACATGGCCGTAGCAAGTTGAATTGAGGACATCTGCATGGACAGCTTAAGTTTAAAAAAAAAAAAAAAAAAAACAGATGGTTGACTTTCATTCTCTCGTATGGTGTTTTTAAAGAAATTAAAAGTTTTAAAAATCTAAATGGTCTGTTGGTTAATCATTTCAGACCATTTGCTGCTGAAATCACAAATTCTTCCCATCTTTCACTCCTATTCTCCCCATAATAGTCCACATTTTTATGCTGGCTAGCCCCTCATTACATTGTTAATTCAATTTATCCTGTTTAGTGTACAGTTTACTTATATTGGTCTACAGTAATGATTAACAGTGACTGTTAAATGTCCACCTATTTCACAGTTTAGTGTTCCACAAGCACTGGGTGCCAGCCAGCAAACCATGGACTACTTTCCAGATGGTTACTTAAAAAAAAGAAGAAAAAAAGTTTCTTTTTGTGTGAACAACTGTCCTCATTGTGGATGCCTGAATTTGATAATTCAGTACACCATTAGTCTTGTTTTCTGTAAAAACACCATAACATTCTTGCTATTCATTAATCCATGTTTAGGAAAGCACCACTACTAGCTCAAATTACGATGTAGCCCCTCAGTCAACCGTCAGTGAACTTTTGGGGGTTAATGTGAAACAGGCATTCAGAGGAAACGGTGCGGGAAATGATGGCTAGAGCTAAGTGAAATGCCACTGCACCTGTTTGGCCGTTCTTTCGGTTTGCATGCTTCACATGAAAAGTGTTTTAGCAAAAATTGGAAAACTGTGAGGAAATGGGAGTACACTTTAAGCACATCTCTCACAAAAAATAAACACAGTACATGAGCAACTAGCCCTGCTTTATTTGGGCTATCCAGGTGTGATGGAGAGATTGGCTCTCACCTGGTTTTCTCTCGCATTGCATCAGAGGACATTTGAATAAAGTTGAGCTTTTCTCAACTTTCCCATGCAGTGCTGCTGGGTGCCTTATAAATCTCTGTAGCTCAGCGGGCAGCAACGCCAGGTCCCATTCACAATGAATAGCAGCCTATTGCTCTCCCAGTTTTTGAGTCTGTATGTGTGAACGGCCCGTTAGGCATGCTACCCACATATGTTTTCAGAACAAGGCAGAAGGATCTTTATTGCGGTTATATAAAAAGTGCTGAGACTATATCATCCTAGTGGCCAAGGGGTTTAGGATGCTGAACATGTAATCACCACGTCTCCATTTTGAGTCCGTGCAGGGACCTTTTGTTGTCATTGACCCCTCTCTCAACCCTCATTTCCTGTCAGCTCACTTTTCAGAGAAAGGTAAATTCTTGTAGGAGTATAGTCCAAAAGATACATGATTTTTGATGCAAAAATGATATTTAAGAGTTAAAAAAAATAATGACATATTGCAGAATATCTTTGTTTTCATTAAAGAAATGTGACCACATGTGCTGAGCAGGACATTTCACAATTGGAAAAATAAACTTGCCGGTGCTTTCTGGGAGACAAACTATTCGATGGCAAAACAGCTTCTAAATGACCTCAGACGTATCTTTGGCATCTATCTGGCAGATAGTTCAATTATCAATCTAGCCCTATTTAAGACGGCTGAGATTAAAATCACTGGACTACACTTTTAAGCCTAACAGTTCCACAGTTTAAGAGAAATAGTCTGCCAATGGAGTTATGCTACAGCATCTCAAAATTAAATGAGCAATGTAACTGTCCCCAAGACCAGTGTTCAGAAATCCATGCCCCCAGCTCCTTATATACATCGACACATCTTTAAATGCTCTTTGACCTCTCTCTCTGTGTTTGTGCCAGCAAACTAAACTTTTGTTTTTGGCTTCCCATATCCCATCCAGCTTCCTGTAATGCCATACATCAAGATGGTTATTTAGACGATCTGTCCTAGATGCTGAATGTTGTTCCTTGTGGAGGCTGTGGCCTTAAGGACATATGCTGACAACAGCTGACTTAACATCATGGTACTGAACACAGCCATTACAGACAGGGAGGTAATTGGATTCACAAATCAGCCATGGCTCCGGGTTTATAGTGGCACTGGGCTTTATGGGTCATATTTCAGAGACTGGTGGGCAGTTTGTCAGAGAGGGGAGAGTCAGAGGAGCATCTGAGCTCTCCTTTTGCCTCAGAGAAACTGGTGGAGAGAAAATACGCAGATAAAGAGTGGATCCTGAAACCTGTATGTTCCAAACATTTATAGCTCTTAAGTGAAATGACCTGAAATACTAGCGTTGTTTTTTCTCTCTTTTTTTTGGGTTGAAATTGTCCTTTTCACTGTCTTGACCTTGCCGTCTTATAACCATTTTCTCTCAGTTTATCTTGTTACCCTTTTGTGCTTTATGTGGAACTTGTGCCTCTAAACCACTTATTCTTTACATATCTATTTCTTCCTGTTTAGTTTTCTCCCTGGTAGACAAAAACAATGTCTCCTGAGTCACAGGGAGGTCGATGATAAAGTGTGTGTATGTTTGTGAGACTGGGTGGGAGGAAAATCTGAGGAGAATCCTCTTCCTGTCTTCCTCTCCTACAGCTGAAACATACTGCAGGTTCTCAGTCATGCTTTCTGTGCTTGTCCTGACAGAGGTCAGGGAGGTAGATCGATATGAAGATTAATTATTGTGTCCAATTCGAGGGTTGCACCAACAACCTGCATTTTTCAGGCCTCTAGTGAGTGTCCAAATGCTTCCCTTTCTGACGAGCGTTGAGCTTTAGCTTGTTAGTGTGGTCTGTGGACCGAAGCTGTGCTGAGAGAAAATTGGACCAGGCTCCAGGGTTAACACGCTGAGGCTCAGTGCAGCTCAGCTCAGCACCACCAACAGGCGAACCAGGGGTCCCATAGCATTTTCTGGGCTTAATAGAACCTCCTGGATATAAGGTATTTGGTTAACCGTTCTCTGAGGTATCAGAAGTGGAGTGGTACCCTAGGCTGTAGTGGAATGATATCTGTTCCTCTTGGGCACCCTGCCTTAAAATGAAAATGAAAGATTTCCTTGGTTTGATCTGCTTTGGATCAGTTAGTCTTTTCAAATAACATCTCGAGGCTAAAACGATTTCTAGTCCAATGTATGAGCTATAAATACTTCAAATTGAAATGAATCCTGATTTATACTGCATTGTATTCTTTTAGTCTGCTTGTCTACATGAGGATTATTTAGTAGGTTTGTGCAATATACTTTATCAATGTGCTTCAATAGAAACAAATTGATATATTGTGTCTTGACGTGTCCAATATGTCATGCCAGTAAATCAACAGCATGTGTTCGGGTGTGGGCCTGAATTGCCTGAGTAGGGACAGTTGGCCAACAGCAGAATGATAAATGGCCACTGGAGCATTTTGATGTTTTCTAAAGGTGAAGATGTGTTGAAATCATCAGATGAACTTGAATCAGTCACAATCAAGTGCCATTGGCAGATGTCAGTGGTGATTATATAATATCAAACAGCCCCTGGGTAGAGCGAAAAATAAAAAGATGATATAAAGGTTGTGAAAGAAGTGGCATGTATCTCTCAACTCACTCCATCCAAAAAGATTAATATATAAAAATCAATTTTAAATGCCTGTGTTCTTTGAAAACATAGTCATTGTTCCACCATATACATAATGTTCACATATTGTTAGAAGATTGCAACTCAGACTGTATGTGCCCAATGTTATGCTCTGTTTTGTTGTAATTCACACCTGTTCAAAGAAAGTGCTATATGCCTGTATTTAGTTTAATAATTCCTCCCTTTAATAACTCACCATAGTAGAGTCAACTTGAGTTGAAAGTTAAAAGATTGACCATGACAATAAGCCTGAATAGAAAAGGACTGAGAAAGGGAAATGGCTGATTTCTTTTGGCTTTGACTTGCTACAGAAACCCACTTTATCCAGAGCACCCACAAAGTACATGTTTGATTCATAGTCAGTGGAGCAGCTAAATTTTGTACAGGAGAGCCAGTCAATAATTTGGCTCTTTGATTCGCTAGTCTCTCATTTGAATCTCGATTGGACTATTCAAAAATGTAATATAATGGCAGTACTTCTGCAACAACTTGACATTGTTCAATTCCAGTTAATTATGGACCAATGTTAAACTTTGGTCTACTGTCTTACATCTCATCAGAGAGATGATGCAGTAGAATAATCTTTGCATGGACGGTGTCTGTGATCAGGACTTTAATATGTTGGGTACTATAAATCTCTTTCTTGATGGAGACAAATGTCTGCTTTTGAACATCATTGTTTCCCTGTTGCAAAGCAACCATCCTAGTCACACTCTCTTGCACAGAAACAGAAAACATTGGGTTTATTGCTGGAACTTTGAGACACAGCACTCATCTCTACTTGCCAGTTCACACACAATCCCATTTTCAAATCACTGTTGGAATGAAGCTGTCAGCACCAACAACTGTGAAAACAGTTTGTGTGTGTACGCACACTTGGATGCTCTGTTTGTGTGTGTTTACTCTGTCTGTATGGAAATGTGCGCAGTTGGGATTGAAAGAACTCCACATCAGTCTCCTCTGCTTCTGTCCAATGTGAATTTACATGTGCTGTCAGACATGAAAGATTCATAGCAAGGAAGTAATAACTGTCTTTATATGTAGGATTGCAACTAAGGATTATTTTCATTATGGATTAATCTGGCAATTATTTTCTCAGTCAGTCAAGCATTTGGTCTACACAATGTCAGCAAATGGTGAAAGATGCCGATTACAATTTCTAAGGCTAAGGTGAGGTCTTCAAATTGCTTGTTTTGTCTAACCAACTGTTCAAAACACAAAAACATTAAGTTAATATAATAATTCATGCTTATCGCTCTCAGCACAAAGACCTTTTTAGATTCTCTATTTATTCAGCCTACCTACTGTATAGCTTCACTTCTCAGGCTGTATAGCTGTTCTGAGAATGGAGAACATGCTAAGACCCTGACAGAAGCTGAGAAGGTATGTTACAGTGCGATAGGTAAACATCACTGAGTAAACTCAGGTAACACCTAACAGATTTTTTTTTTTCTTCTTCATTTAGTAAATAATTAGTCTGACATTACCACCTTGTTCTTGTCACACCCGTTCTTTCCTGTTTCCCCTCTCATTATATTGGCCATTAATAACAGTCTCACTACAGTCCCCAGTCTGTATGCTGTGATGAGGGATGGATGGACGGCTGGCTGGCTGGCTGGCTAGCAGGCACGAGGAGAGACAAGAGGGAGAAAAGAAAGAACAAAGGAGTGGAGCCAGGCTCAGCCAGATCATAGCCTCCAGAGCTATCCTTTTGCATGATCTGTGGGGCTTCATTTGTTTGTGCTGTTTTGGTAATTAAACAGGGGAGGCCCACTCAGTGAAGTCTGGCTGTTGGCTTAGTTTCTCTCCCCCTAATCTTCCCATAAGACCAGATAATTAATGGTGGAATGGCAGGAGAGCCTGCAGCCCTTCTGTTAATGGAAGGGATTCATCTTGTTTATTCAACTTACTCCTTGTTTCCTTATTCAGAGCTTGGCCAGGGTGTCATCGCTGTGGTGGTCGAAGTTATTGAGATCTGGCATCTGTCCAGATGTCTAATGGCAGATGATGGCATCCTGGAGCAGACAAGAACATGGATTTATCCCTCACCCAAATTGTCTGACTTTAGCATCATTGTTTGTTTTAGCCACATATTAAATGGATTATGAGAGGGCTGAAAGTTCAAGCATTAGGTTTGTTAACATCACAAAAAATAAATATAGAATATCACCAAACTTACCTGTGGGCCCTTTAAGAACACAAACCTGACCTGGAAGTCTGTATAAAGTGTAGACTGCCATATGGTTTAGCTTAGTACTGTTCCCTCTGACTGTGGACATTAATACATTTGATATGTATTCATACCCTGTTATTGACACGTGTCAGGCTAAATGTGGTTTGTCACATACACTAGTGGACATGTAGCCTGCAGGTAAACAGAGCAGTGGGGAAATGAGAGATATACCCATGGTAGAACAGTTCCTGTGGCCAGCTAGCTGCTCAGTTGTCCCCTGGAGCAATATTTTGACAAAGGCTTTTGAAGAGCTGAGCTGTCAGCGTCAGCCTCCTGATGAGACCCTCATTAGCCAACATCATCGCCAAGAGAACCGGCGAGATGGAGACACCTCTTCAGCAGCACTCAAGAGAAAATGGCTTTCTAACTGCAAATTAATTTTGGAATAAGGGATCCATTCGGTGAGAACAAGGTGGGGAGTGCATTTAGTATTGTCTGGTGAAGTGGGTTTTTCTGTATGAGTCACATGCCACACAAATTCTCATTAATGTGGATCCTAGGGAGAACTTAATCCCCAGGAGCTGCTTAAAGGTAAACAGAGCAGTGTGGGGATGAGAGATATTCCCGTGGTAGACTAGTTGTTTAGGGTTGTGTTTAATTGTCTTTGCACACCAAGCTTTGTACATCTTGCCTGCTGCTGGAAACCCCCGCCAGGTCCATGACTTTTTGTAACAGCGAGGCTACGGTACCAGGACAATTAACATGCAGAGACAAACGTAAGCAACTGCCCAGATAGCGGGCTGCAAAGCAGTGATCAGTGATTGGCTTATGAGTGATTTCTAAACAGGGGATTCTTGAGGGCTTAGAGATTTTGAGGGCACTTTGCTCTGGTGGTGTGGTTGGTTTTGAGTTGGCTTGATGGGAACCTGTCGATACAGATCTGAGAGAAGAATCTGAGGCAGTCAGATCCGACAACTCTGCATGTTGTTTCCATTTCCTAATTAAGATGGGATTTTGTTGCTGTTTGATATATTGCTTTTGCATTCATTTTAAAGCAAAATCGCTTTTGTTGACAAAACAATCTCATCTTTCAACAATCAGGTTTATGGGGGTGACACACTGTGACACAGACTCCAACACTCCCATAAACCCGCCCCCCCAATTGACACTACACGTTATATTAACGTAAGCCTCAAGACTGCATCAATGTGTTACATTAATGCATAGCTCTTAGACTATCATCTCTGTACACTGGACACTGTGAACCTTTGCACATCGCTTAGTTAATATTTTGCACATCCTGCACAAAATGTACAGCTCTTCATTTTCATTTTATTGTACAGTTTTTATTTATTTATTTTAACTTATTTTAAAATATTTCTTCACATTTTTATTGCTAATTTCTCTACTTTGTATTTATATTCTTGACTTGCTTTTTTACAGTACTTGCATTTTAGTGGCTTTATTTTATATATCTGTATATATTGTTATTTTTCTGTACTCTGCGTGTTTATGCACCAATACACCAAAACCAATTCCTTGTATGTGAGAACCTGTTTGGCAATAAATCCGATTCTGATCTTGAGGTCCTGCTGTCCTACCTGTTGTGGACCTTGTGATCATAGTACATTGTGTTCTTTTTGTCATTTTTCCATTCAAACTCCTACAATTCCATGACAACTGGATTGGACCTTGAGGTTAAATTGTTTTAACTGCTGTTTGCAAGATCAGGATTGATCTTTGAACCTCAAAATTCCTGTTTTCTGTTGTTACTTACAACAGTATGAAGGGATAAACACATCTGCAAAGTTATAAAAGGGCTACATTTCCAATTTCCGCTTGAGCTCAACCCCATTGGTTCTTTGGCTTGAATTCAGTCATAGCTCGAGGAGGTAAAATCTTAGAATGTAATATTTACATTATAGATGAGCGTAGTCTGAAGGTTGACCATATGTACAAATGTGGCATTCTCTTTGCCAGTATTTAATGTATTTGAAAAAGGAAGAAAGGGACAAAATCTGTTTCAAATAGCTATTTGATCCATGTCAAATACCCAGCTATATTTTTGTCAGGCATTGGGAGAGCCGTAGCAGTTTGCTGCCTCCTACCGCACACCCTGTGGTACAATTGCGAATGGAGACCATAGTTTATAACAGTCATAAAATGGCACAAAGGGTGCTGGTGCAGTAAAATTCCATAATTCAGTTTCACATTCATTTGCATTGATAATCATAAATCCTCTGGAGCCAGTCCAGAATAACGCAGCCAAGAATGAACATCTTGTTCAAGTTAAGAGGGAGTGCCCTTTTCCACGGAAGCTCTTAGAAACATATTTCAGCAGTATATCAGATGGAAATCTTTTGAATTTTCTTTTTTTTGCATAAGATGTATTGGGTTGTGTGTCAGTCTAAAATGAATCAAAAATAGTTAGAAGTGTCAGCAGTTTTTTAAATCAGTTACCATTTACATATGTCTAGAGGCTCCCTTGCAAGGGAATAAAAACAGAGCAACTTTCACTTTACATTTGAACATCTCCATGAGTTTACAGCATATCATGCATAGATGATAAACTTTATTTTCCAAATCTGTCACCATCCACATTCCAGAGATAAAGTGGCATCATGACAGTCGCTATCATTTATTAGTGATCCTACCATGGTCCTCTGAGGTTTTCAGCTGGGAACTGGGTCTTGTTGTTGTACAGACAGGATTAGGGTTCTGCTGTGGTCCATCATCCAGAAATAGCACAAGCTGTTTGCTGGCTGCACTGGGACTGGGTGGTTACCAGAGGGCTTCAAGGTATTTAGAGGTCTGATCGTGTTGGAATTTCACTAAGGCTGGTCCTATATAATGAAAAGTCTTTGCTAATCTGTCTATAATTCTTCCACAAATCACTAGTGCATCAGTAGATTACTTTGTCTATCCCTTAAAATCCAATTGTAGTATTCAGTCTTGACATCCAGATCCTGCCTTCCATTAGCTTTAGACTGTTGCACCTGTTTGACATGCCTGGAGTAATTTAATGTTCTAGATTGTGGTAAAGAAATACCAATATCAGAATTACTTTTATTATTAAAACTAGTTTGATGTCTACCTAATTTAGGAACCATGTTTATGGACTAAAGAATATGGCCCCTAAGTTTTTCTTTCATTTCAATACAATAAATTTGACATATCTGTCACACCTGGAGCCTTGGCCTCTCCAAAGATGCAGTTGGTGGGGTGAGATATAATGGTGTATAAGCATGAGAGTTTGTGGCACTGACTCATTATTGTAGCAAAGACCCATCTACAGCTTTGGTATACTAGAAAGTAAAATGTTGATGTTATTCCTGTGCTAGTTTAAAGTGCTAGACATCCCGGTTTTCTAATGAGAATTCACAGATTTGGTGCTCAATCCCCTCCTAGCACTTTCCCTGCTGAAATATTACTTGTGTCTAGTGATGGCATTTTTTGTTCTGTTCATTCATTTTCTAAAATGTTTCCATTTAAAACATAGCCAGAAGTGAAAAGTAAGAAAAGATAGGAAAAAGGGGGCAAGTAAATCTGCCAAAGGGTAGTGGAATTGAAAATCGGTACATTGGTGATATTAATGAAGGATTCTGATTGAATGTATTGTTTTATTCCTCCCATAAATAAACTACTGATGAAGCATACTCATTGCTGCCAGATACCAGAATACATCTTTGTGTCAAGTATGTATAATTCATGAATTACATGAACACAAGAACATCAGACATGAGAGTTTTCTGAAAAAGAGTAGAGGGTATACAGTGTGCCTATCATCTGCTTCTCTTGTTGTGTGTGTGCTCTATTGATTTGAGAAGAAGATTGAAATTGATTGAGAAGGAGACTGAAATCACTGAATCACTCCAGTTATTGACAATTATGTTCCTACTCTCCTATTTCAATGACAATGCATTCTGCACAGGCCAAGTATTATTCTGGGGCAACCCAGCAAGTTTATCTTTGCTGAAAACAAACAGAAGGGTTTACACTAACTAGTGATGAGCAATTGACTGGAGGTAATCTTCATTTGTTCAAAAAAAGTGACTAAACCTGCCTGATAATCTGTTTTTTATCAGTTAATATCCAGTTTTGGAGATGCTCTGACCCAGTCTTCTAGCCATCACAATTTGGCCCGTGTCAAAGTCACTCGCTTCCTTATGCTTGCCCATTTTTTTCTGCTTCCAACACTTCAAGGACAAAATGTTCACTTGCTGCCTAATATATCCCACCCACTGACAGGTGCCATTGTAACGAGATAATCGATGTTCTTCACTTCACCTGTCAGTGGTCATAATGTTATGGCTGATCGGTGTATGCTTCAAATGGAAGTAGGACTCTTTATTCATTATGCTGGTTGAGTGGCCTCTGCTGGGCTTGGTTGCTTCCTCTATAGATGGATAAGTGTGATCTATGAGCTGACTAATTGCCTTTGTCCTGATCACTTCCATGACCAGGCCATTAACTCTCTGGAAAGGTCATTTCCTGTCCTATTACTGTAGTATCCTTCAGGCAGATTTTCCCACAGCAGAGAGAAATACTGTAGATGATATTGTTGCAATATTATTGTTTGGCTTATTTGTCAAATTATTGAAGCTAATCCCCTGAGAGATGGCATGGAATGTGCAAACAGCTGGGACTATATAACTGATTTCAAAGAGGCCAACAGATGGTTATCAGAGACCTAAAAGTGGTCATGCTACATTTGTGCCACACAGCTCCTGCATTAGGTCAAAATGAGAAGAGAAATCGAAAATTAGTCAAGGAAATAGTCATTCCTCCAGCCTATGTGGAACAGAAGTTTGGGAACAAAGGGACCAGGGTCTCCTACTTAATCTTTGTACTTTTTCATTGACGCAATTGTCCAAAGCTGCTGTCAGAACAAACTGTGCAACTGACTCAACATACGACACAAATGCAGACATATTATTGTTCTCCCTCCAGTTTTGACCCACTGCTAAATAGTTAACAGGACATGACTGTGAACTGAGTGCAACTGAATCCAAGTAACAGGTTCTTTTCTCAAAGCTGAGACCTTAGGTTATATTAGCTGTTTTGTTTGTAATTATTTTGGATCCATCAGAGGTAGACAAATGACAGGAAATGTGGGATTTGACATTTGAAACTGCAAGGAAGCAGGGGTAGTTAAAACACAAACGAACAGAACAGCTTGGTTTATTCACAGCCACTTTTTAGAACAACCCCTTAAAGATTTGTATTTCAAAAAGGGGTTTTGGCTTCTACACAAAGACACCAGAGTCACAAAATGTGTTCTATTCTGGTCCTTGTTGGCACGGGAGGATAAGCAGGAAGAAGACAGATTTGACAAAGTAAAGCTGTGATTGAACATCAGTGGGTAGATGGGAAGACAGTTTCATGAGTAGGAGCCTGCAGATCACGAGTCTGTAATGACAGTATCTGAACTTGATTTATAACTAATGTTATTAATAGGGTATGTACAGTCACTTGTAAATATGCAACTCTCTCTGAACACACATTTTGCAAGGTATACATTAGGGCTGCAACTAACATTTAGTTTTTATTTTGATTCTTTTTTTGATCGATCAATCATTTTGCCTAACGTGTCAGAAAACAGTGAAAAATGACAGAGGTGACATCTTACAATTGCTTGTTTTGTCTTTGTGTTCTTATTTGTTATAAATACTCAGCATTACTGATGTTATTTCTTCAATACATCTCACCACAAATATAGAGAAATATAGTATTCACTCCCCTCTTATATCAGCCGACATTTGTCTGACGTTTTACCTGTAAGACCCACATTTTAATACCTTTGCTCATCATCTGTGATGTGAAAACGTCAGATTTCCACACAGCCAGAGAAAGTAAAAGTGTGCGTCCTGGTCATAGCTCAGTAATGAAATCCTGAGAGTGTCACACACACGGGTCGGTCTGTCCAGGGTCACGCTACCCTCTGTTTCAATTACCCTTCTCTGCTTTCATCACAATTAGTTTTGTGATGAGGCAATTTTGAGACAAGATTCGGTTTGTAAAGTTTAAAGCCTGCCATGCTGTTGTTCCTGCACTGCCCTGTGTACAATGACGCAGCAAAAAAAAAAAAAAAAGTGCAGTGATACTACTAATAATAAAAAGTTGTACTGATATAATGCAGATGCTCAAATTTAGTATTATTCTGTCCAGCTGACATGATGCATGTGTTTGGCCTCGCCTTCACTTCGCTGGTCCACTAACTAAAACATCACCACTATGTAGATGTTTTCTACATTCTGAAAATATTGTTGAAGCACGAGCCAATAAAGTTTTGGTTTGGGAAAACTTAATTTGCTGATTAAAGTATTTGGAAACACTGTTGGCATTAATCCCACTACTACAGATCCATCAACCTATCTTATTATAAAACATTTTCATGCAAATGGTGTACTTTTTCTCTGGCAACGGCCTTTCCTGTGTGCTGTTGCCATTTGACTTAGTATTCAGAATTTGATGCATTACTATTCTTCCTACAGTGGCATACTTTGCTCGTGAAGTTTGCACCAGGGTCACATTAAAAGGATGATTCACTTTACCCTTTGTCACTATGTTTCTCACTTTAAATGAGTCAGAGCTTAGCTTTAGCACGCATCAGTGGAAACCCAAGGCATTTGAATAAATCAAATAAATCATTGTGTTCCTAAGTGGGTGTTTACTTGACTGAGTGCAACCTGTCGTGACCCGAGCAACTCCCAGCCTCCCCAAAGTAAAACAAAGATGTTTGTGCTCTTGTGCTCTCCTTTGGCTATTTTCTTTATTTATGCCTTAAATTTCAGTGTGGCAGCTTTTGGAATAGATTTCTCCTGACTCGTTCCCTGGTCATTACAGGAAGAAGTTTCTCTTGCTTCACTGAATAATTCCTTCTGGCACAATAAAACCCTATTTGCCACAAACACATTCCCTCCCATTTTCTAGTGACAAAACAACAAGAGACTTCAGACAATGAGTGCTGACATTTTCTGCCACAGGGTCCATTAGCACTCTCATGTGTGACTAAATATTGTTTTTTGGTTTTTTTTGCACTCACAGCTGTAAATGTTAGCATGTCAGTACTTAGTGAAGGCAGTAAGGGACCAAAAATGCCTTTATGGAATAATTAAATCTTAAATGTGGTCACGGCCATGTTATTATGTTATTTAAAAGAACTGTTGTGTCTTGAATGTTTATGTTAATTGTGAAGCCATAACAGTGTGGCCAAGGATGGTGAAAGAAACATTAATCGTTCATTTTAGTCTCCGTTAACTATTAAAGGGGTGTTCCGCTGATTTTACACATGAAGACCAGTTTACGCATCATGATGATGACTATGGTGATTATCTGGTCTTGAGCTTGAGACTTTTGCAGAAAGCCTGCTTTACAAACTGGGGGAATGGAGTTTGAAAGACACAGGCTTTTACCAGACTGGGACGGTGTAAGGATAGACGCTATTGAGCTGCATCATGGGAAGTGCTTTAGATAACTTTTTGGAGCTTGACCCATGTTTGGTAATAAAAGTCAGGCTATCTCAGCCTGTACTGCATTGATTTTGTCCCCCAACTTTATGAAAGTGCAATACTAAACATCACCAAAGCAAATTCCTTGTATGTGAAAACCTACTTGGCAATAAATCTGATTCTGATTCTACATCGGTGGAGTCCCCGATTAAAGAAAAATTACAGTTTATTACAACTTTTTATTTGTGTAGCTCTGGTTTAATGGGGCAAAAAACACGAGTTCTCAGACAATCGTATAAGTTGTTGACAAGCTGACAGTTTAGCCACATTATCTAAAACCGAAAGTGAGAACATTAAACAACGTTGCTAAAGGCCAGGGTATTCTTGAAACAAACTAGTCCGTATGAAGTGTGACGTGTTAGCTATTACAACTGGACTCAAAGGCACATTGAAGAGTCTGGCATTATAGAGAGGGACGAGAAACAATGAATCATACAAATGGGGATAACAGCCCTCATATTCACATAGTATTTCCATGAAGGACAGACATTTTAACCCTCATACTTTCTCTTGTGCACATCATCAGACTGCTCACGTTTGTTGCCCAGTTGGACTCATTTTAAGCGATGTCTTCGTACTCTGAGGCCTTGGCCCAAACTTTCATGAGTACTGCATGTGAATATAGTGTTAGCATAACCAAACTGATTGCCAGACCTACAAAATAAAATCCAAGTTTTAATAAACTGTAGATTTCCTTTAAGTTACCATGTTTGTTTATTCACTTTAATGTTTGAAATCAAAGAGTAGTATCCATCTTATCATTGATCACAGCAGTATCCACACATGCAATAATGCATACATAACTGTCAATAACTGAGCAGGGATTCAGATTGGTTTTCACAAAACTGTCTAGAAGTAGGAGCTGTAATTACCGCAAAGCAAAAAGTACTATCACTTGTATACTGTTATATCAAGGCAGCATATGTGTCCCTCTTCGCAGTGTAGATCATGATCAACATCAGACTTCACAGTGAGGACTTCGGCTTCCTGGACTAGAATTCAGAGCTCCAACTCATGGAGAATGACAAGTAGCCATCTGGTAATTCTTCTCTTCAGACCTGTACGATAGCTGCATCCTGAAATGGCATCAAAGGCAAATAATTGTCTTTTGAAAATGGGCTGTTGCATCTAGAGCTCCAAGATATCACTTGTATTGTGTGATACATTTGGGTATGGATTCAATCACACTCATTCTCATTTCAGAGAGGGGAAGAGAGAGGAAGCTGTGTGTACAAGACAAACAATACAAACAACTAAGGAGCACTTTTTTACAAGTATTAATTGACACACAAGGGAATAAGGTTTCTTATCTACTCTCCTTGAAACTAAGTACAGCCTCTGGGATGTTCTGAGGCGTACTGACAAGGTGTGGGCATGCTTTTCAAAACCAAACTAAAACACAGTTTGCAAAGAAATCAGTGAAGTTGTGACACCGGCTGTTTTTTTTGGGGTGGGGGTGGGGGGGTATGGCTATAACTTGATTCAGCCCAATGAGGCAAATTTTAATGTGTCACTGGCTGCAGGGCTCAGTCTTCCATTTTATTTTAAATGTATTATCTTTTTTGAACTGTAACCTGTTACCCATTTAATAAAGTTCTGGATTATTACAGACATCAAACTTGTCTCATCTGGCTTATTGCTCTTGGAGAAGGTAATATCTGAAATAAGGACTAATTACCACAGCTTTAGAAGAAATATTATCTTCAGTCCAACATGAAAAGTGAGAAAACCTTAAACACCCATTTAGAAAATAAAATGTATTAGGTGAATGTGTCACTCTACTGCAGTAAGTAAGTAAGTAAATATAGACAATTGAGGCAGAAAATTACTGCAATGCATAACAAGAGAATGAGGTTGAATGGGAGAATAACCTGGTGCTTTGAGTCGAGAATACTGGTAGCTTTATAGTACAAGACTCTAACTAAGCTTTACACAATCTTGTCTGAAAACAGATCATTATCCTTGTTTGACTTTTCTTCCACTGTTTTTCGGGAGCTTTTTGGGCTTTATGACAAACACGGACAGCATTAACAATACAGGAAATGAATGACGGAAATACTTAATCCAAGAAAGAAATTTCCATTTTGGAATAAACACTAACCTGTTTGTGTTTTGTTTTTCCCCAGTGTCCCTTTCCTTTCTCTACCTAAATTGTTATTCAGTCTTTTGTCCTTTTAGATTTTAAATATTAATAAGTCTAGATATATTGGATATGTCCTGTAGCATGCAACACCTCAAAAAGCTGCAGTTATACATGGGGAAACTGCTGCTATTGAAAGGCAAAAGTTGGACTCTTGCAATCAAAAGCAAAAGGTTAGTGCAGCATACATGTTGCTGCTTTTAAGAGCTTGTGTCAGTGATGGCAGCTGCTCATCATAAATCTCTTGTGTCCTCTGTTGCCGTGCATTCTCTCACAAGGATAAAATATGGGTGGTCAGAAGCAAATTATAGAGCAGTTGAGATTTCAGAACAGGCAGCACATAAGACAAAAAATTAAACAAAAAAAGTAGATGGCAGCTAAGCACTGGAGTGAAGAGAGAGGCATAATTAAGAGAAGCTTAAGTTTGAGAAGACAGATGGGAGAGAATAAGCGTGGCGTAACATGAAGTGAAGGTTTATGGACAAGCAGACGGTGCCAAAAGATGGTGATATACATTTGAAGCCCTAAAAGAACAGTCAGTCCCCTCTGCGACCCAATCCTGTTATAGTTAGGAGAAATGACTTGCACTTTACTCTTAAGGAGCACCCGTGTTTGCTTTAAATTGTGTCTGTCACAGGATCAAGAGCTTCACCAAGCATCAGTTCAGCCACTTACTGTAAATGAGCACTTGGTCAGCCAAAGAGTACAACCTCAAAGAGAGACCCTTCTTAACACTGCGGCAGTTTGAGCCACTATGTTCAAGTCTCAGAAACTAAAGTTTTAAAGGGAATCCCCCAATGAGCAAAGAATGGACATACAGTAAAAGTCAGTTGCTTTAGAGATGGCCATTCACAGCTGGTCACATCTGTACACAGACACACACACAGCTCTCCCAGTGTGCCATTGCTGAAGTATGTTGGAGTCAGCGAGCCTCTCATTAGCCATTCCGCTGGAGTACAAAAACGCATCGACATAGGCTGGATGTTTTTCTAACAGCATGCAAATAGCTTCACCACCTATTTAAGGGAAGGGTGAGCGTTCCCAAAGTCATTAGCTTAAGAGTGTCCGTGCCAATCGTAACGCATGCCATGCTGTAATGATGGTACAGCGATCGCCCACATAGCCAAGATATCCTTTGTACCGCAGCCTAATTGTTGATATCTTGATCTGACCATACACTGCATGCATTAAAGTATCCTGTCTTTCAAAGGAGAGGCCAGATGGTGAGAGCTTAGACAGTCTGGTGCCTTGAGGACAGTACAAAAAGAACAGTTCTCCAGGGAGGAGCCTACATTTTGACTTTATTGCCTCCTACCATGAGTGCTTCGTACACTTAATAGTCCAAACTCGTTCACTCACTACATTGCAGAAGGGCACGGGCCTTTGACAGTAGAAAGCGGATTAGACTGCAAACCAAAGATTCTTAGTGACTTTAATGGAATAGAGATGAGTGGATGGGAGATTTGAATAAATTAACCTTCAGTGAATTCCCTGAGGCTTAGAGGAATGACAGAGGGGGTCTGAGGAGGATTTTTTTTCCTTGTCACTGATGTTATGAATAGTCATGACATGATTATGGTGAGCTAGTGCTCTTCAGTGTGCATTCTTTAATTTGAGCTTGTGTGTGAAGAACAGCAGAAGTGAACCCTGAAAATATTGACAAACTTAAATGTTCTTAGGAGCGGAAAAACAAAAATTAATTGCCCTGCTTTCACATTAATAACCCTTTGCATTTTGTGTTTTGCCCTTTTATATGTCACAGTGTGTTCCAGCTCCATATGCCAGTGTATTGGTAGAGTTTATATCACATGCAGAGAAGGGGGGAATTCGTAAATGCACAATGAGATGTTCCAATGCTAGCATAGTTTCAAAATGTCATCACAACATCAGGGAATAGATTAACCTTTACCAAACTCCCAAATGTAAGAACATAATTATTTCTACGTACTTATCGTGATATTAGCCCTGATTGGTGCATCTGACATTTACTTAAAGATGCACAATTCTCAATATTCTCACTTTTTTGTTGATTAGGATGCGATAACACAAAAATTGGTCTATATTTTCTATTTGGGAAATGTCAGATAATTGTTTTTTAATAATTATAACAAAATATGAGCAGTCTTTGAAAGTGAAAAAACATAATTATTATTTATTGTGGCAGTATTGTCAGTGATTAATATTCATCACTGCAGTTTTTTGCATTTCCCTGCGATCCCTGTACAACTGTTTTTCCAGTACTTTAAATTTATCTGGGTGCCATTGGGGGGGAAAAAAAAACTACTAATGTCTACACTAAGTAAATGTCATGTTAATAAAAAAAAATGACTGTGGAATCATAGTGTGCAAAGTTTGAGCAACGCAAACCCAAAACTCTCTGTATAATGGAATTTTGAGTAATAAACAGTCAATTCCAATTTTTTCAACATTTAATTATATCACGGAACTATTTGACAGCAGATGAATTAACCAACCAGTGTTGCAATCTGTAGATCAGGGGATGGCATGTATAGTATATAGCAGCCATTCTCAACCAGTGGCCCGGGGCCCAATGGTGGACCTCAGAGCGCCGTCTAGTGGGCTGCGGAGGCAGTGGTACTGTCAAGTGGTGAGATTAAAATATATATAATTTCAATGACCAGTTTCATTTGAATATCACCAGCCAATCACCACACATCATCAGGTTGAGACAAACATGTTTTGCTGCTGTTAGCTAGCTAATGTTCCCTAACGTAACGTTCAGATGCAGTGACACAAAATGGATCGGTTTTTGAAATGAAAAAGTGATGTGGGAGACAACCTTACGGCAGTAAAAGCTCCAAAGCGTGTGGTAAGGAAATATGACCCTGAATACATTCAATTTGGAATCATAATGCCAGCCAGTGCAAAGCACAGCGTGTTGAATATGCTGCAATCCTGTCAAATGAGGCGCTAAAACCTTCGAAGCTCCAGAGACACTTAAACACAAAACACCCGGGATGTTATGTTTTTTTTTCTTATTTGGGAACAGTCAGAAGTGGGCCTTAAGTTACAAAAGGTTGAGCACCCCTGGTATATAGTATACTATATCATGGAGAAATTGGTGCAACAAAATCTGCAAATAAAGGAGATGGTACAAGCAATTTATCAAACACCTGTTGAACAAGCAGAACATAAACTTGCATAAATGAAGGGAATTTAAGTAAGCATTAATAGACAGGTGCAATTAATAACATTAATGATGGCTGCATTCCATTTAGGAGAGCCAGTTCCAGGCATCTGATATTATGCATTCTCACTTGCTGACATGGCTTACTGGGACACTTGACGGAATGGAGCCATGTTTAATGTTATTACTTAAACCTGTGCTTTTCCTGCTTTGACAAGTCAAAATGTCTTCCGTGAAAAGGGTCTATAAGTGTAAGTGTATAATGTGTAAGTTGTTTGAATGTTTTTTGTTAGTCTACATATTAAAAAGGAAGTTTACAATTAATAAGTGTAGTGTATTCTTTCTTCTAGGGATGGTGAAGGCTCTATAATCATTAGTGTTGTATTAGATAAAATACATTTGTATTTGTAAAATTAATATTTGTTATTGTCATTGGCCCTGAAATTCAATATCTGTGCCTCTCTGACTTCCTGTGGTCACACTCTGAGTGGTGAGTAGTGGTCTTAATTGTCTCTGGTTTTAATGAAAGCAGAGGTTTTGTTTTACCTGGCTGAACGTCTGGCACTCCTGATCAACAACATGAGCAGATTGTGCATAAACACCCACAGAGTACTCATGGTGATTAACTTCTTTGAGAATACAGAACAAAGGACTGAACAAATTTGCACCTCAGGTGTGAAGATTCAAACTTGGAAGTAAAATGTTCCTTAAAGCCTGGAATGGTTTGGCCATTTCTTCAGCAAATACAAGAGTCAGAATCAAAGCAGGACGCTCTCAGACATTAATTTTCTTTGTTAAAATGAGCAAAGCCTGTGGGACAGTGCAGCTTTACATAAAATGGTCCTGTGTATCCACCACTTGTATGAACTGCCTGTTCTGCTCTTTGTCTTTGCTATAAATACACAGGAAGTGAAAAGCTTGACTAATGGCCTCATGAGAATACCGCAGCTGCTTGGCATGCTTTGCCATCCATTGCAAAGCCACATCAGTCAGACACCTTGTTTATACATCTGCTAAGAGCACTCATAACTTCAGTCAGCTATCTTTTTTTAGGAAGCTAGGAGCTCGTGCCCATAGTCCTGGGCCAGAACATGTTCTGATGGACACTCCAGGCTATGACTAGAGCAATATCTCATTTTGTTATGGTGACTGATGTGTAGATTTATTTATTTATTTATTTTTACAGAGACCTAATGGAGGTCTTGTGACTTTGTTTAATCAGTAACCTTTCAGTTTCAGGTGACCAAAGGCTAATTTGGGACCCTGTTTGAAGACTTGCCAGCTGCCACCCAACAGGACCCAGAGTTATAGCCTGTGACTGTCACTTTACTGTGACCCATAGCAGCCAGCTTTGCAGTAATCGCAATGCAACATGATTTTGAACGTTATCAGAATGTGACTAAAGTCTTGGTGTGGTGTGGACAATGTGACCTCTCTTAATTCCTTTTTAAATCGGTTATTTGAACAATTTGATGGCCTTCTCACCCCAACCACATGTCACCCACATGGTCTGCATTCCTGTTGTGACTTCAGTGTTAACAACATGGGCTCCAACTAGATGGATGGAAATTGGAATTGGTGCTAAATCAACTTGTCACAAAATTAATCAATTTTGATCATTGATAAATCATTTTAAATCACTTTATCAGGCAGTAATGTCAACATTTGCTGGTTCCAGCCTCTCAAATATGAGGATTGCTGTTTTCTTCTTGTTTTACAAAATTGTAAATTCAATATATTTTGGTTTTGGACCTTTTGGTTGGACAAAATAAGCTATTTGAATTAGTCACTTTGGACTTTGAGATATTGTACTGGCCATTAGCTGGACTGCACCATGTGTACTGACAGTTTGGGCAGCAATAGCGCTGTACACCAAGTACAGATTGTTTCTTCAAAAACCTCAATGTTTTGATAATATTGGCTGCTTTTTTTCTGGCTGCATTGTGTTACCATTCAGATGAAATGTATTGTCTATTCCCAGTAGATTGTCTGTCTACACTTACAGTGTTGGTCAGTTCTCTGTACCAGATGTCTGTTGTTGGTCTGAAGTTCAGAGAAAGGAGCTGAACTTTATAGAAAAATATGAAAAGAATAAAAACTTGGAACCCTTGGCATCATGGGAATTCTTGCTCCCACTTCTTTCTTCTGAGCTAAATTTGAGTGGATCGTGAATAAATGTTTTCTTTTTACAGCATTAATTAAGTCAGGTAGATCCAACTGTGAGCTCATGACCTCATTAATCTAAAGTTGCATTTGTGAAGGCATTTTCCTGTGTGTTTCTTTACATGTGTTGTATCTTTTGACCACACGACCATATTAATTGTTCTTCTGGCAACTTCCTTTGGCTGCTAATTGATGCAAGACTTGGTGATTATTTCAGATTGATTTTTAAAGGAGGGAAACACGTATAGCTTGGAGAATATTCTTGAGTCCTTTATATAGTACTACTTCCCTGTGAGGTTTTTGCTGTTTAGCATGAAAAGTTGATACACCCTCTTCAGATTTTGTCCTGATAGGTGAATGTGCTCAGCCACTTGGCCTGTTTCATGATACAAATCAGTGGAGCTGAAAGCCAGTTTGTTGTTGTTGATGGTTTATGATGAAGTGGACTAATCAAAGGAAGCAAATTTACTTCTGAGGTTGGGATATGTTATTGTTGTGTGCCACCATCTGACCCTTTGCCTCGTTCAGATGAATGACCATGTAGTAGTCTACATGGCCTCTGTGTTTCTCAGTGCTATCGTAGATTGATAGTCCACTGTCTAGGCTGCCCCCCCACTTAAACACTTACCTGCAATGTTGTGTTCATGCACATTTCCTTGTGCGCTGCATTATTCAAACTGTACTGTTGGGTTTATTGGCTTATAAGAGTTAGATTAAGGACTAGAGGAAAATTACACAAACGTGTTAGAGTCATTGCAGCAGAGCGCAGAGGTAGCTAAAGCTGTGAGCTCTACAGAAAGATCACAGGTTTGATCCCCACAGATGCTAGTGTGACTTGAAGGCATTATTAAAAAAGAAATTATGAACTGAAAGCCCAAAGGCTCTAATTTTTCAGGTTTCTGTTTAGCAGCAAACTTGATTACCTCTATGCCCTGTAATTAGTGTATCTCACCCTGTTAGGGTTGGTAGCAGGAATAGGACCCAAGTGCAGAAAGCTGGTAGGTCCAGGTTCGGGAGACAGAAGCACAGGGAAAACGTCCAAAAACAAGCACATGAAAACTAGCTGATGAGGGAATCAGGGGCAGGTGAGGATAATCAAGGACTGAGACACGAGGGCAGGAACTGAAAAGACAGGAAAGACTAGACTTCAAAATAAAACAGGAAACTGACAAGGATTAACGGGATGTAAAACACCCAGACTGTTGCTTACATATTATTTGAGATGTCCACTGGCAGTACCGTGTGATTTCCTTCTCTGCTACTGAATTGAGGCATTACTGATTTTTGATATGATTTGTATCGATTCCTTTGTGGTAGATTAAACGAACCCAAACGCAATGAACGTTTTTATTGGTTTTTGGTCACTGCTATTGCAAAACAGTCTTTTTATAGCGCACAATTTAGTTGACATAAGATCCTAGGACTGCAACTAATGATTGATTTCATATGGATAATCTGCTGATTATTTTGTTGATCAGTCATTTGGTCTATAAAATATCAGAAAATATTCACAATTTCAAAATTGCCGAATGTCTGATGTCTATTTACAGTTAAGAATCTGCACCCAGTACATTTTTTTTTTTTTGTTGGCATTTTCGCTTAAAGAAATTACATACACAATTAATCAAACTTTTAATCTTCTGTCTATCAGCTAAACAATTAATCGACTAATCATTTCAGCTGTCTAAGATATACAAATAATAATTAAGGTTGTTAAAGGTGTGTCAGCATCAGATAATTAGTATCTCTATGCAAAACACATGATCAGTCTTAAGTTTTATATATTATAAGGTTATTTGTGTGATGTGGACAAATGAAGCTATCATTGTCTCTTTTAACCGCTTGGGTATAAGCTACGCCTGATAAATTTGATTGCTGATTAAGTGTGTTATTGACCTGTCTTCATTATAACATGGGGACATCATGTTCAGAGCACATTTCTCTACATTCTCCATCGTGTAGACAAACTAGTTTGTTTCACATTTAAGGCACTTAAATGGTCTTTTAATAACCCACTGAGTTTCATTGCGTATTCTAATGGTCCTGTCTCTTCTCCTGGCTCTGTACCATTAATTCGGCATGTTGTTAATGCATCCTTGATGTAAGATCAGGTCACTTTCATTTGTGGTATTTCTTATATTCCATCCTGAGGCCACAGAGCATAAAGTTTGTCTTAGTTCAGCATTTTCATTTCCTTCATTTACTCTGCAGCCCTTCTGCCCATAGCCTCCACCTGTCTCCACACAGCCTCCTGGTATTTATTTTCCTCCTCCCCTGGGGAGTGATACTCACTCACATCACTCCTCCCTCTGGCCAGATGTTGAAACTTAAACATGCCATCCATCAGCCTGCAGACGAACGAGTAGCACAGCAGACAGGGGCGATGACCCAGCAAAGACATTCTTAATATACAGGTTTACACCATAGACTGTATATAAAGATGGACGGCATGACAGCTCCCCAAAAGTGAAGCCAAAACATCTCGATCGCCCCCTGGTGGCTGGCTGCAGTATAGGTCATAAACCCCGCCCCCTCCATCCTCCGAAAAGTCAAAATACACGTCAAATAAAATTTTTCCAAAGATGGTTTCTGTCATTTTAGGTAGTTCTTATCACACTGATGTTTGTTCAAGTGTTTATTTTTCTGATAAGTTTGGTTTTAATTAGTTATTTGACGCTATTAAAAAGGGGGTGTCACGTCATGATTGACAACTGTGAGTGTGCACGTAATTGGTTCAGGCGTGTGTATAGGCGGGAACTCGACACCCCCGGTGGATCACTACTGCGCAGACTCTGGCTCCAAATGACAGCACCAGTGCAAGATGGCAGCTCCCGTATCTGGGATATTTTGGCTTCATTTTTGTACAGTAGGAGGAAGTGGAGACATGTCGTCCATACAGTCTATGGTTTACACACACACACACACACACACACACACACACACACACACACACACACACACACACAGAAAGAGACTCCGGTCATAAGCTGTGTTCCCATCCTTCATTTTTAAATCAGCATATATCTCTGCTGTGGGCCATAACTGTCCGATTACTGGTTTTGAATGTTGACAACTGTTCCAAAGCTCAAACCCAGAGAACCAAGCTTATGATGTGATAAAATTACAATGTACAGCCAAAAGCTGTTCCAGGGAGGCTGAATCTGTACAATGCTTTTCTTCACTTTTGCCTCAGAGCTTTATACTGTAGTAACGCCTATCACTCGAGAGCCAGATAAGGTACAGAAATTCACATAAAATGTACTGGAGAAATGCAGTAATGTAGCTCTACATTAGTTTTAAATCACACATCTGAGTGCAACAAATTTCTTCCTTCTTGATTCCTCCTTTGTCCACTCCACCAGTCACTTTTATGCCACATTTAGAGGTCTTGTTCTCTTAAGAGTCTATTTAGGAGACAGAGTTGTGAAATATTTGGACAAACCTGCCACAGTGAGCAAAAGTAAGTTCTTGCCTTGATCTTGAAGTGGAATAACACAGTAACTGCTGAAGCCGAGTGGTATTTCCCTGTCATCTGTTCAGAACTGTTTCACTATTTCCATGGTTTCTCCTGGTCTTTCTTCATGGGAACTGTCATGCCACTGACTGAAAGGCTGTCTCTTCTAAATGCAAACTATAGCTGTTTATTGGTGACGGAGTTCACATTGGCAGAGTAATGGATTTATTTCACTCTCTAGACTATTGACGGTCATCTTTAAAGAAGTGTGACAGATGGATGCTGAGTGGCGATCGACTTAAGAGATGCGTGCGGGTCTGTGTGTGAGCTCAGACAGAAGATGTATTTAGACTGACTCTGCAGCAAATACACAGGCCTCTCTGCCTAAATCCAACAAATCGCCCACACACAGGTTTAATGTATTTTAAGGCCTTATTTCTCAGCCTGTGTTTGTTGATCCGGTTACTCTTTGCATGCAGAAAACTTTCTTATTATAAGAAATATGGAAGATATTGTAGCTCACATAAAGGCAGAATAAGCGAGCTTGTGTGTCTGATAGAGACAGAAAAGGCGAGTTTGTACCAACATCAGTATTTGCATTAGAGCACCTTAATATTTTTATAAAATTTTGTGACAGATTAGACTTAAATATTGGAGAATTGTAAGAATCTATGCTGTCCTACACTTCTTTTTTTTTTTTAAAGCCAGGCTTCTTTTTCTTTTTTTCTACTAACTGGACTTTGCTATTGACCAATTGAATTGAAAAAGAAAAGCAAATACACAGTTGACACAAAAGCCTATAATGTCAGATCCATTCTTGCATGGAAACAAGAAAATTCAAACCTTAATGAAAGCATTCTTCCAAAATTGCAGTGTCGAAACATAATGGACGAGTCTTCATTTTGTAAAGTAGATTTTAAAAAACGGCATCCTTAATAATGTTGCTGATGTTTAGAGCACTGTCTGAGTTTGATACTGACTGATTAGGGTCCTGTTGATCTCTGATAGATCCCCATTAATGTGAGACTTCTGATCTGTTGTGCAATGGAGGGAAAAACAAATCTGTGCACAAAGAAGTGTCATGAATTTTTCACGAATGTAGACTGACTCTCCCCAGGACCCTGCTCTGAATTATAAACAAATACACAACTCTCTCTAAAGAGTGAAGAATAGCGATACATTAAGCAGAAAACTTAAAGTTGTTTATCATTTATTAGGACTCTGGAGCAATCTTGACATTATTTTTGTTTTCATTACTTATGGTTGTAAGTGTTCTTTTTGTCTTGTATTCATGGTATGATTATTGATTCTATTATTATAAGATAGCAGTGAGCAAAATAAAAATGCTAAAGAAAACCTTGCCCCCACTGAACTGTCTGATTGGCCTCATTATACAGTATATCTGAGCTTGAATGTTTTTTATAATGGTGTAGAACTACCTTTACATCAGTGTTGAAATTAGGAAGAGATGCAGTTTTTGTGGAAGTGCTATTTGGAGTATTAGATTCTTTACAGTTCACAGCATTCTTTCAGATAAACATTCTTAGTGGTATTCACCATATTTATTTATATATGTATATATATATGTATATATGTATGTGTATATATATATATAT